>CM077294.1:7924728-7989728 GCA_039654925.1 Anguilla pacifica
CCCAGGGGGTCTGGAGGTATGGAGCTCCAGAGATAGCATGTCCCACCCAGCGGTGCTTCTCAGACCGCGCAGCCCACGCGAGACCAGCTACCGGCTCCGATGTTCGCTTTCGTTCTCACTTTACTCACTCGAGTGGACGGAAGGATGTCAGAAATCCGCAGAAGGGGAGAACAGTTCTGTCCTTTTTAGTTTTGATCTGCGAAAGGAGAAATCGACTGCAGATGCCCTTATTTGGTTAAAGAAAAGTGCAGCTACTGCTAAATAACTGAAGTGTCAATTTTTTGATCATTCATAGTGATACAAGCTCCAGGTCGAGTTTGAGTTATTCATTGACATATACCTGTGGGTGACATTGCAGTAATCTGCGCTCAAAAAATGAACAGAATTCTAATAATTCTGGGAACTGATTGTACTATAAAAGTGCTCAAACTTGTTTTTTAAGGTATAAAGACACAAGACAATACACGTGAATAAATGCCATTTGATGAGATTACACAAGAGGAGCCTCAGACGTGAGAAGAATAGGTGTGATTTTTAACTGTCAGATTATGTGCAGAGTAAAATGTTCAGTGTTAAATAAACTCTTGCAGAGTTCATATGAGTCCACTATGGCTGCAAGTTGAATTAACACTGGATATTCCACTGAACTCAAGTGGCCTCAGTTTGGAAAATTTGGGGAAATTGCGTGTTTTTTTGTTGGAATTCAGGGTAAACATTTAAAGTCAGTTTCAATCTAAACACAATACACTTCATCATTCCTTAGATATAAACTTTACTCAAAGCTATTTTTCTTAAATTGTGCTTTTCTTGTCCTTTTGGCTTATGTGGCTGAAGAAGGTAGTTAAAATTGTATGGGAAACAATGGGAAAAAAGTAAAACTTGTTTAAATTCTTCACTCAAGGTAAAAAAGAAAATACACACTGCAGTTTGATTGAATTGGGGCCTTGGTGCTTTAAATGGCTGGCACCAGTGCTTAAACTTTACCTCTACAAAAATGTTGTCACGGTTCCAGAAACTGTCATTCAAACTGTCATCACCTCACACAGCCCTGTATGCATCCGCACCTCAAGGATTTGTGCCAGGTACTATTTTGTTTTAAACAGAAAATCCCCCCCTCCACCCCCTATGGGATTTCTAAATAAATAAAACACTGCCTACCATTATCCCCCCCCCAAAAAAATATCATCATCATCAACAACAACGTTTACTTTCTGGATCGATACCTGGAACGAGAAGGCTGAGGAGATGATCGGAGAACGTGTGACACTGCGAACAGCCAGAGGAGCTGCTCTAGAGGTCCATCAGATGCAGCTGGGTGGTTAATAAACATCCGTCTCCTGAAGCAAAACAGCCGCGCAATTAACCGAATTTGCACATCGGTAGTTCGTAGTTCACGTCGGTGTACTGCATTGCTGCTGGCTACTTGATCCGGTTCCTTCGCGCCATAATGTGAAATGTGGTGTTCGGGAAATACCAAAACTGGTGTTTTTTTTCTTTCTTTTTGAAGTATATCGGCTGTTGTTTTTTTTAAATTTATTTTTCATTATAAGCTGCTGCCAGATTTTTTTCCCCATGTCCTCATGCTCAGCTTCACCGGAACATATGGCCCAAGGTGTGCGCCAGGTGTTTTGCCCGTTTTCTTCTTTTTCTTTTGGCGAGACAAATGTAAAAATGCCACACTCCTCCAAGAGCTTGTTAGCGTAGCCTATGCCTCCTCAGTCAGACTCCAAAAGTCAATTTTATGGCAGGATCCTGCTGTTGTGAGATATAGCATCTAGTTCACATTGACGGGGTAATTACAGTTTTTGCGCTTGGGAGAGTGGCACAAATTGGCGCTTTGGGGCGAAGGAGGTAGTTGGCACCAGGCCATGGACTACCTGTGAATGGCCAGGACATGAATGGGAAATCTTACAGACACACACACACGCACACATGCATGCACGCACACACACACTCAGAAACATACACACACAATCCACACATCCACACACTCACACACACATACATAGACAGACAGACAGACACACACACACACACACACACACCTGATTATAGGGCAATACAGCACTGCTAAAGGGGAGTCAGTCTGTGAGCAGCAGTCCTGTGGAACACTGATCCAGTGAGCCAGATTTCCCAGATGTTCCTGGTCTGGTGAGCAAGCTGGGAATGAGTGACTACGGACCTGAGGTGAGCAGTGAGCATCTTTCCCACCGCTAGGTCACATGGCCTCAGGAAATGAGAAGGCGTACGCCCCCTGCCCCCCCCCCCCCCCCCCCCCTTCTCGGTCAGGTCACCGTGGCTACCATTCCCAAAGGGATCGTCTCGTAAGGTCTCCCCAATTAGGCCGTGGCGCTCCCGCCAGTAGCAGTGCGCTAACAGATTTGTCACCGAGGGCAGAATGTCCGCTGGAAACCCCAGGCCACGGAAAGACCCGGAGAGAGAGAGAGAGAGAGCTCAAATCCAGTCCCAGCTTATTACCAGTGGAATTTCCTCTCAGCTGATTGAACTTCCGGCATATTGCCGCCACATTCCTCCCCACAAAAGAGCTGAAAAGTTTTAATATTTCTCGAGAAAAGGAGTGGGTGGACCGGAGGGCATGAGGGACTCAAAGGAACTGCATTTTTTTTTTTTTTTTACAGCAGTGACACAGCTGCAGTCAGATTCAAAAAAAGACCTTTGGTGTAATTTTCCAATGCTTGACATCAAAAGTGTGTATTAATAGTGTATGAATGCACCTGCCAGCAGTGCAATCTATGCCACCTCATCGGGGTGTGGCTGTGATTATTGCAGTGATCATCGTTAAGTTGCCAGGCCTATTGTTCCCTTGCTACTGTAGGTCAGGTTTTTAAAGTACAGAACACGTTTTTTTAAAATTTCACCTCTGTTTCCTCCAAGCTTCCCAGACAGGGTGCGCTCTCCCCCCCCCCCCCCCCCCCTTATCCATTGTTTGTTGCAGTGGCTCTGGAACAGACAAGCACTCACGTTCACACCAAATCTCAATCTGCTCATTCTGCACTTTTTCCGTCTGACGTGCGGCGTTGCTCTCCGGTGGTGCCTGCCTCTTGTTGCCGTGGCGCCCATCTCTTGTTGCTGTTCTTCCACGGATCTCTTGATGCTTTCTTCCCCGTTGTGGTTTTAAGGACACGACGTATCAAAACAGCTGCTGCGACACTACGTTTATTATTACTGGTCATTTTTCACTGTCTGGCCTCAGAGATCCAATGCTGAATGTCTTTCTGCAGAAAATCACTGACTTGCCAGAAATGTAATTGCAGTCCGTAATAATAGTAATTGCAATTCACACACTGCTAATCTTGGTATTGTTTAACTGTACACTGTTAGTACAGTTAAACAATCCCAGCCTGACATATTTCTGAATATCTCCACACTGCAATGCTAACAAGTGTGCATTCATTTTTTGTTTATGGCGATTAGTAACTGAGGAACTCTCTGTTCCAAAGTTACACCAGGACAGGGACAATCCAAAAAAAATTAAAAATAAATCACCCATTCCTCCAGTATTTATCACAGTTAAGATAACTCGTCAGAATTTTAAATAATCTTTAAAAAATATGTTCAGTAATTATGGAAAAATATCAAAACACTTAAAATAAATCTAAATAATCACAGACTATGATTTATTAAAATAAAAATTGATAACATTTTATCAGTTTAGAATCACTGTTCGGGGTTTATGCTGTATTTTTATAAGATACAAGAAACTGTGATAAACTATATAAATTATGGGACTAAAAACAGCACAAAAAAGCAGCGATATATCATTCACTATATTTCACAATATCTCATTGAGTTGGGGGTATTAAACTGAACTATGCATTTCAAGGCTTTTCTAATAATGTTTTATCCACAGAAATAATGGATGCAGTTGCTGCAGATCAAAACGCACATATAACTTTACTATAAATTTTGAGCTTTTTTAAAGAAAGCTGAGCAAATTATCATTATAATTTCTGGCAAAATCCAATATGTGCTCAGCGTTATAATCAATATTTATAATCAAGAGCACAATGATTATACATATTGACGTATAAGTGTATGGGAAAATTAAAAAGGGTTAACCGAGCATCTGAGGCTATTTACCCCTTTCTTTGGCTGAATTAATGGAATCTCTTAATGTTTTACATAAAACATCCATCATGCAAAAAATCTATTGTTGCATTAACCCTGAAAGAACAATAATAATAAAGGCGCTATTATGGTGCATGGGCTTTCTTATCATAAATCTTTCTGTGGGGGGGGCAGACGGGCAAACAGCTTAACTTTGTAGTCGCAGTGTTTGCAGGCCATGTGGGTTTTCAAGAGATACAGTAACATTGATGTGGCGGTGAACAATGATCAGTGATAGTTGCCTGAGTGGGAACCTTTTGTTGTGTGAAATACAGTGAGTGCGGGGGAATGAATTGTTCCTCGCACCGGCACAGGGCCCCACAGCTCTCCCATTGACATAAAACAGTATTGTGTTCGATAGCCACTCAGCGCAATGCTGTAAATCACCAGCAAAGCATAAAACCGTGTCTCGGGGAAGATTTACCATTACACCACGGGTCCTTTTAAACAAATATTAAAATAAGGCAAAAACCAGGAGAGTGAAAGTCATTTAAGAGGTCATTGTCCTTCAGTGGGGAGTCAGCTACTGACAGCTGACAGGCTGCCTGAATTTACATTGGAATTAGCACTTGATTGATGACACAACTCGCAGAAACAGGTATTGTTTAGTAAGGAGATGGTGTGAGTGTGTGTGTTAGAGAGAGAGAGGTAGAGAGAGAGAGTGTGTGTGTGTGAGAGAGAGTGAGAGTGAGAGACAGAGTGTGTGTGTATGAGAGTGTGTGAGAGTGAGAGTGAAAGAGAGACAGTGTGTGTGTGAGAGAGTGAGAGTGAAAGAGAGAGAGAGACCGAGTGTGTGTGAGAGTGTGAGAGAGTGAGAGTGAAAGAGAGAGAGAGACAGAGTGAGTGTGTGACAGAGTGAGAGTGAAAGAGAAAGAGAGACAGAGTGTTTGTGTGTGTGAGAGAGAGAGAGAGAGAGAGTGAGAGTGTGTGTGTGAGAGAGAGAGAGACAGAGAGTGTGTGTGTGTGTGAGAGAGAGAGAGAGACAGAGTGTGTGTGTGTGTGTGTGAGAGAGTGAGAGAGTGTGTGTGTGTGTGTGTGTGAGAGAGAGTGAGAGTGTGTGTGAGTGCATTTGTAGATGGGTGGGTGGGCATTTACGTGGGGAGGTTCCTGTATTTGAATAGCTATTCCTGGACTTTCAGAGCCATTACTGTAAACATTTAAAGGTGGAGTCAGTTCAAACTGTGCTCACGTGTTCCAAAGGGGAACGTCGAAAGGGAAATTTCGAATAAATAATGAATAATACAATTGAAAAAAAAAAAAATGGAACAAACGATAAAACAGCATCCATATTTTCTATAATGCGAGCACAGAAGTCGGATATGCTGTGCATGGGTGTGGCTGCAGGAGATGTCCAGGGGTAGAAAGGGAGTGTGGGCGGTTTTGTGGAGGGGGGGTTTGGGGGGTTTGGGGGGTTTGGGGGGTGGGGGGGGTGTATTTATGGGCGCCTTTACCCGAACCAGTAGGCTTGCCAATCTGATCCCGCAGGACGGGCGCACTTTGGGCCCTTCGCCAGCCCCTGGAAACGGCACAGAGATCCATCAGATGAAACGCAGAGCTGCCATCCAGAGAGGAGGGAGGAGAGGGCTATTACAGAAACGGGGTGTAAAAAAAAAAGAAAAAAGAAAAGAAAGAAAAAAACCCCTCTAAAACACAAAGCATTTTATTCGGCATAATCATTCTATTTGAACTTAACTGAGAAGAGCAACAAAACAAATAATTTTTTGGTAAAGAATACATGTATTTTAATGCCTTCAAGCAAAACTAATTAAAGACGACACCTCATTTGCATAAATAAGCATTATAATTTGCATGGAGGCACCGGGGGAATATGTTAAGAAAAGAAAGCAATATTTTGCAGTCTGCTAATTTCATTTTATTTAGGATTTAAGCTTAATAAAGATTCATTTTGGTGGCAAAGAAAATAATCAAAGAGGAAATTTGAACTATCTCCAAAGATGCAGCAGCCCTTATTCAAAGAGCCCATTCAGAGATGCAGGAATGCTCCTAATCAGGAGTGGCACTTCCTGGCTCGAGTCCAACGCCAACTCCTTGAAAGGTAAAATTTTAGAGCCCAATTTATTAGTATGCAGTTCTGGCGTTGGTGAGAGAATTAATGGCGGTGACTGATAATGACTGTAATCGTGGCACAAATGGGGTGTTGAAATAGCAAACAACGGGCACAAGGCATGTAATGGGGATTTTATTAATTACCAAAGCTCTGGCGTGTGCCCCCTCCAGGATTTACTGTGGAGGTGCCAGCCGGTCGGCGAGGGGGTCACCCGGTCTAAATCCGGGAATGAAGGGGTCAGGACAGAGGCGTCCGGAGGGAAGGGGGTGAGGGGGGGGGGGAGGTGCAGGGGCAGGGGGGACGTCAGGGCTGGAGGGGCTCGACAGAGCACTCACCCAAAACAGCTCCATAATGGGGGGGGGGAGGGGGGGGTGCAAGTGGGCGCGCTGGCAGTCACACGCACTGAAGATGAGGAGGCTGGGGAGCCTCTTTGGCCTCCTCATCCGCAGCACGCACGTTCCCTCTTGCAAGGCCAGTAAAGACCAAACGGCCAAAGCCGGGCTGCGTTTTCTGAAGCTCACTTCCTGCTCTTGTTGAGAGACGTTGCTCGTTAACGCCACTGCGATTGGCTCCAGTACAGTACAGTACAGTACAGGTGTTTCAGCCGCCGGTTCCAATGTTAGTCAATGGAAACAATACAGTCGAAATACAAAGTCAATAATGTTTTTCCCACAAGGAAATGTAGTCGCAATAATGCGTTTTCTCTTCATCTGATGTCTCCCCGCGTGCCGATGCCGTGATCTGGACGGTTTGCTGTAATATTTGCTGAGATGTGTCCGGGATTTTCACTCTGTGTACATTTTAGGGAACCGCAAACTTTTCACAAACCTTTCTTTCACCCAAAGTCAAAGGTTGCTGCATTTATTGTTTGCCTTTCTACAGTGTCAAGCCAATTTTGTGTTTATCCTTGTGAGATATAATAAATTCATCCATTCGTTGTGTACAGGAAAGTCCTTAAATATTGACTTTGGAAGTAAGTCTTTATTGTAGAAACATCAAGTGCAGCCTCCTTTTCTGGGCTTCCAATGGATTTTGTGTGGAGTTATCACAGTCCCATGGTTGTAAAAAAAAAGAAAAAAGAGACCGTTTTTAATAGATTGGGCTGATCAGCAAAATGCAGTCAACAAAGCAACACCGGTGTCTTTGCTCTTATTTTAAAATAGCACCATTATTAAGGACAACAGTCTTCAGGTATTTCAGTCTCTCTTGGGATTCAGAACAGTCCTGTATAATCATTTCAGAACGGTAGACAGGCCAACTGATATGCAGACAACCATCATGGAATATTTAAACCTCATAACCCCTGACTGAAGCAACCATCATAGAACATTTAAACCTCATAACCCCTGTCTGAAGACTGAAGCAACCATCATAGAACATTTAAACCTCATAACCCCTGTCTGAAGACTGAAGCAACCATCATAGAACATTTAAACCTCATAACCCCTGTCTGAAGACTGACGCAGCCATCATAGAACATTTAAACCTCATAACCCCTGTCTGAAGACTGACGCAGCCATCATAGAACATTTAAACCTCATAACCCCTGTCTGAAGACTGAAGCAACCATCATAGAACATTTAAACCTCATAACCCCTGTCTGAAGACTGAAGCAACCATCATAGAACATTTAAACCTCATAACCCCTGACTGAAGCAACCATCATAGAACATTTAAACCTCATAACCCCTGTCTGAAGACTGAAGCAACCATCATAGAACATTTAAACCTCATAACCCCTGTCTGAAGACTGACGCAGCCATCACAGAACATTTAAACCTCATAACCCCTGTCTGAAGACTGACGCAGCCATCACAGAACATTTAAACCTCACAAACCCCTGACTGAAGCAAAAAGGTTTTTGTTGTGCTTCGTCGTGTGCTTTGCCACAACCGCTTTTCCCGACAAACCAAAAACCAGAAAAGGAAGCCTTGGATTTTCACACGCGACGCGAACCGAGAACCGAGAACCGAGCGGGCTTCTCGGGGCTGAATTTACGGAGAGACGGCGGCGTGGCGCCACGGCGATGAAGACATCTCGGGAAGCGATGACAAACTGCGCGGAGGTGTGCGGTTAAAATGACCCCCCTGTGTTTGCTATTGTTTTGCGGTAATGAGACCTGCCACCGTCAGGTGTTAAAGGAGCCATTCACACGTCAGCTCATTGACAAGAGAAGGTTGATTAAAAATCCTCTTAACTGCCCACTGCATCCCTAATGGACGGTGGACCTTAAAACTGAAAGAAACAATTAGAGTTTTACTGCTTTGTGGGCTCTGCAGATTTATATAAATCATGCCACGGGTGTAAATTTTACAATAAAGGAGAGAGCTGCATACATAATCAACAAGTCCGCGCCCCGCCCGCACCCCATTTACATACTGACTTTTATTTATTTTTTTTAACCGTCTTGCTTCCTCCTTCCAACTGTTTTTGAAGGATTATACTTTTTTTTTCTCTTTTTTTTTTGCCGGTTTTTTTTTTTCTGGCTTGAATTGAGAAGCCTTCCCATCCATTAATTACTTGTTAAGGATCCTTATTTTTTTATTTATTTATTTTTTTTTTACTCGCTTGCAGGTTACTTTCACAATAAAGAGAGCACCCATGATGTTTGTTTTAAGTATTTCTTAATTTGTTTTTCTTAATCTTCTCCGGTAGATAGAGGTTGAATGGTGCCTGATGGGGAACGAGCAATTAATATTTCATTTCAAATCTAATGCTTTATGCTGTCAAAGGGCTCCATTATCTCAGACCTTTATCATTAGGTAGTTTCTGTTGCAAACATTTTCTCCTCTGAGGTATGAGCTGGTGGTTGAAACAAAAAAAAAACAAACAAAAAAAAACAGGAAGATTAAAAAGAGGAACTTATTGGAAATTGCTTGCGGTGTTAAACAAAAAATAAACCGATTTTTAAAAAAAAATACTGAAAACTTGTTCTCTCTCTAACATACGTATACAGGCATAAAAAGCTGGAGAGCAGCTGGGTTTTATTTCAGAGGAGAATAGGGACAATAGTAGGAAACCTTTGAAATCATCAGTGGATAAAAGGAAGCAGGATCGCATTACATCTGAAGAGAAATTGAAGTTTGATCACATCATGGGTCTGATGATGCCATCCAGCAGGAAAATCAGCCGTGCCCCCCCCCCCCCCACCATTTTTACAAAAGGTACACTAAAGGTAATACAGAAATGTGTGATGAGGGACATGGCATAGACCAGCTGAAAATTCTACTGTAATCACAATTTGGGTTGATTTTTTTCCCCCCTTTGTGACTGAGTAGTAATGATCTATGGGCTCCATGATGCTGAAATATGTACGTTTTTGGTATGCCCCTTACCACGCGAGAATGGCATGCTAACTCATGCCCCATAGCATGTGATATCATGCGGGATATCATGTAGCGGCATAGGAGTGTTATGACAAGAGTGTTTTAGATTATGAAATTCTTCTTACATCCCAAGACAGATTGACTACAACAAGCCATAGTGTATTTAACTTCTTGTTTTTTTCCTTTTGTTAAAAACAGTACGATCGTGTGCTTGCTAACATTTTAAAATGAGTCTTCGTGAGGTTTTGAAAAAATATCAATGTGCCCTTTTTTGGTGGATATCGCACTATTTCTTCCCTCTTGTTTCTTCATGGTCAGAGTGCAGTGTGGCGTGTTTCAGCGCATGGTGAAACACATTCCCCCCTTTCTCTTTCCTCTCCACCAATAAATAAATAAAATTCTGGTACTGTAGCTCTCTCTCTCTCTCTCTCTCTCTCTCTCTCTCTCTGGCTCTTGATTCTCCAAAAAGGGCTTGAAATTGAGCTGAAGAATGGAGAGATAAAAAGGCCCCCAAACTACAAAGAGAGGACCAGAAAAAGGCCTCGTGCCTTCACCCTTTAAATGATCCCCGGGCCAGTCTGACTCTGTTCAGTAAATACAGCACCCGGTTAACTACCAACGTCAGGGCTGATCCAGTCATTTGAAGCCTTTAAGGCTGTATTGTAGAGGGAATTACACAGTGAAGTTGGAGCAGTTTTGAGTAATTTCTCGCTTTTTTAATGCTAAAAAGGCAACAGATGAGCCACCATTTCGGGAAAGACTGGGGGGCAGCGGTTTGTGGTCTGGTCATGTTCGGTTAAAGCCATCTAGTTCTGCTCTATTCAATGTCACAACAGTGTCTGGCGGATTTGGATGAGATTCTGTCAAAAAGATATATTAGAATATACATGTATATGCAGTTATATATGTGCGTATAGCCTATGGATGGATGTATGTGTGTGTGTACGCATACGTTTTTTTAAATATGTCATGGACACGCCCAGTAGACATGCCTCATCAATATGCGGGAGGACTGTGCTGACACCTCCCCCTTTGTCCCAGTTTACCTGTTGACTGTGAAGAAGACGCAAAGTCAAAACATCGGTCTAATTTGAAATAAATGTGCTTTATTTTGTACGAGTAATCCAGTGTGTACTTTAGGGAGTCTCTCTGAAGAGCCAGGGTATATATATTTTTTGTTATATGCATACTGTCCCATACTGAGCTTTGACTGTTGCGTGCAAGATAGTCTCCATTTCATGGATATATTAAAATGTTGCTTTCATTTTAGGTTGGAATAACTGGTTCTTCACTTCTTAAAGTGAAGAACCAGTTATTCCAGCATTTTGTCTGTAAAATCAACAGTTCATCTTTTTGCCATTTTTGAAAAAAGATCCAAATCCAGATACAGTACTATTCTGTAGAATTATCTGGTTTGGTTTTGGGTTAGTGTGCCACTGAATTTATAAGATAGAAACTATTGGTTGGGTTATTTTCAATGTTCCAGGGTAGTATTACAATTATGCCACACACTGACTGACTGTCCGGGTATAGCTTATAGAACTGTCATGCAGAAGCCCCCTGTGTTATGAAAGCTCAATGGTTGAGTCACAGGATCACAAAATGGTTTCCTGTAAGTTCCATAGATACGCACGGATGGACAGCCAGATGACAGACCCTGTCACTGAACTGTTGCTGGGTGTCTTTATATGTGTTCAAAATAACTTTTTTTTTTTTGCTTTGTTTTTTAATTTGTCACACAAATGCTTTTGAAGAGACTCTTGTCATGAGTTTACAGAGCTGCTCTGTGACAAAAAGCAGTTTGGGAAAGTACAGTATGACACACTGTATCGAGGCGTGCGGTTAAAAAAAAGCACATTCTTACCCTCATTCTGTAGCTGAGGACCCAGTTGTATATCTCGTCTGAAAGGATAGGTCTTGTCTCAACGTCCAATCAGAAGCCAGCGATGGCAGGCATGTCAGCGAGGCTTGCTGATGTAACATTTAGACACAGATTAAACAAAAGGGAATGGGTTTGTTCTCATGGAGACAGGGGCATGTGAGGTAGACACACGCCCTTTTTTCTTATTTAATATGCCATTCCATTGTTTTTGGCAAATACCACCCCAGCCCCAGAAAAAGAGGCAGTTTCTGGATAAACAGGCTGTTGAACTTTAATCAGACATTCGCTCTCTCAATGCATTCTTTCTCTAACCCTGCAGCTCCTTTCTCAGAAAGCAGGGAGCAGGAAACTCTGCCTCTAAATACCTTTCCTTCAGGTAAACCCACGTAAAATGAACACTCTGGTGCAGAAATATAACATGAGTGAACTACAGACCTACTTGGGGAAGATATTTTTGTATCAGGGTGCGGTATTAATGAACTTTTTCCATTCTCGTCATATTTTTCACCTGTTGGTTAAGGGCGTAGATCAAATAAAATTCTCTCATGTCGTACACTTAACGCCATTTCAGCGACGAAGGCAGTATGCCTAAATATTTGAGTCTTTGGCCTTAAATCAAATCGAGAAACACTGAGCGCAGAAGCGCTTTTTATCAACGCGGCTATCTTTGTTCCTACTTCACAAGGGAGCGCTTCCTTCATCGTTGGTGGCGCTGCACATGGACCGAAGCTGTGCTATCAGTCCACGGCCTCTCCACTAACCCCCCCCCCCTCACCCGACCCCCCCCCCCCCCCCCCATCCAGCTAAACCACACCCCCTCCAGCTCTGTCTCTGGAGGCCCCCTGTTCCGCCAAGTTCAGCTCCCAGAGCAGAGTGCCTGGGTCACCCCCCCAGGCCCACTCGGCCTATCACGTCCTGTCCCTGAGAGTGATTGACAGTCTCCCCGGAGTGCAGGCATACGGTGATGTCCTGCTTGCCCGGCTGCCGTGCCTGGTTATGAGGGCGACCTCTGACCCGCGTCTTTTGGCGGCGGCATCTCAGCTGACCCGCGCGCGCGGGACTCACCTCTCCTCTCCCGCGTAAAAACTCGGCGGGAATACGCGGCGTCGGGTGCAGGGCGGCGAGGTCATCACTACTGCTCACGATCTCATTCGTCCGTTCGTGTACGACACTGGCCCTGTAGGAGCAGTGTGTGGAGAAAACGAAGTCACTTCCTTGAGGACTGCGTAGCTTGATTCCAGTTTGCCTAAAGTGGGCTGCAGACATAGACCTCTATGGGAAGAGGGAGAGAGAGAGAGAGAGGGAGAGGGAGGGGGAGAAACAGAGAGAGAAAGAGAGAGAGAGAGAGAGAGAGAGAGAGAGAGATAGTATGACACCAACATTTGCCTGACTTCACTTTATTGAAACAATGTTGCCAATTCATTACACTAGAATAAAAACAAAAATAAATAATATAAAAAACAACCAAACAGTCCTATCAATACATACAGTAACAAACCGAGAGAGAGAGGGAGGGGGGGGGGAGAGAGAGAGCAAGCCAGGTTGTGGTTAGAGGCAGACGTCAGGAAGTATTTCTTTCCTTCAAGATAAAAAACTACTTTCTGGAACTTTTTTTGTTGTTTATCTCCATGAAAGTACCTGTTAGTTGGGTGTGTACATTTTTGCACTTTGTGAGATCACGCTTGAAAAATGTAATGAAAAACATTTTCATGTCATGACACATCAAAACATGCTTTTACAATATGATCAGAATTTTTCATCGAAGTATGCCGTTTCTAAACACGCAAAGAATGTTCCTTTCTGCTTTTGTTTGTTTCTCACTCTCTTTGGAAAGCCTAACGAAACAAAGCAGAGTTAACTGACATGCGTCAAAAACATTCTTTCTAAACACGACATGACTTCTGAGGTTAATCTCATTCAGTGTGGATATGAATTATATTGTATCAATGCAAATGTTTTCTTGCATTCAGGGATATCACATGTCTAGTGGATGAATATGTATTATCAGTATATTACCTGCATTTTTAAAATAAGCAGGCACAAATATAGTGAAAGTTAAATATTTTATCCAAATTGTTGAATGTGCACCCCCCCCCCCCCCTTTACCCCAATCTCCAAAATGTAAAGTATCAGAAGAAGGTTCTTTGCAAAAGATATTAGCAAGGTTTATTTAATGGGAGGTAGTGGGACTGAATGGAGACTCTGAAGACCTGCCTTTAAAGAAGAGAGATCTCAGTATGAATATTTAAAAGAAGAAAAAGGTTGAAAAGTTGCTCATTAAAACTTGCATGGTTATCAGAGACCCGTCTCTCGGTTTTGCGGAGTACCTTGAACTGAGAGTATCTCCATTCTGTGGTCCTGCTGCTTCCTGTGGGCACAGGAAGTGGCCTGAACCGAGGATATTCCTCGCCTCTCACCGCGTCTTAACCCCAGATTACTGGATTAAGGCTTGGGCGCACAACTCTGTCCTCGCGCTGCTAGTCCAGCACTTGCACTCGAAGCACATTTGCCTACACGTGGTGCAAAGACCCTTCATTACGTCCTTATAATTGTGTTTTTATTTCTCTCTGCAAGAACCACAACGAGGGCAACAAAATATTGTGCAGCTTGCCTGACTTATTGAAAGGTTTTGTGTATGACTTTAAGACTTTGTCGTGCACAGCTGATTGCAGTGATGTATGAAATGGTGTAGCAGTCTGTGTGGTTGCTGTCGTTGTTTGCTTGTTTGTTTGTTTTTCCTTGTTTGTGTGTTGGCTGCATTGAGCAGCTCTGGCTTGTCCGGATGCCTGCACTGCTTTTTTGTGTGTATATATTGTATTGTTTGTTTTACCTCAGATGTTTTTTTAAATTCGGTATTTAAATTGTTTCCAAATGTGCATTTGCACAAAACTTGTTTTCCCTGTCTTATTTATATACCTTTATGTTGTTTCCATTAAGGGTGTTTTTGAGTCAGTGCTGCTTCACTAAAGCCAGGTATAATGGAACTGAAGCCACACAAGAAGCAGACATAATGCAGAAATAAAAATAAAAATAATGTTTTTGTGCACATTAAGGTTAAATATTTTCCCCGGCTTGTGAGGCTTTCTGTGCACATGTTGATACCTCAAAAATACGCGCAACAAAATGCATGCAACAAATTTAACTCAGGACAACGGCAAGCCATATTACCATTCTTTAGAACTCCTTTCATTTCTAATTCCCCCTTTAAATCTTTAATCTTCCATAACGTGCGAGCACAGCGCACTGTTAAGGTTTTAAAGCCATAATATAAGCCACAGAGTGCTGTTCTGAGCGCACCTCTGCACGAGATAAATAGAATATAATCAAAATGACTGGCAGTGGTGTTTGTTTTTAATGCGGTGTAATATTATTTGTTTGTTAGCACCGTCTTGATTTATTTGCGCTACACAGTTGCGGCGCCAAGATATTACCTCGCTCGTGGAACCTGACCATCCCTATTGATTATTGTCCTCATTTTTTCTGATAAGCATCATCACATACCAAATACGAGCGATATTAATACGTTCCCTTTATCATAATATCGCCCTCTGCTCAGTGGGTTTGATTGCACTGTGAAATTTTTTGTTATGCCACTGGTTAAGATCTAAAACGTTATGCTCTCTTGTGTAACATACATATTTTAAACGGCGATTCCATGAAGATCTTTCTCCTCAGCTCTCTTCCAGCTTATGTAATATAAAGTGTGACCACGTGTGAGTGGGACACTTCTTTGTATAATGTTTGTTCAGTCCACCTCATTAGGGATATAACAGAGAGCTTAATTAGTAGTAGTAATAATTATTTTAGTTATTATGTCTTCAGTTTATTCATTGATTGCATTTTAAAGAGAAAGTCATTAGGGTTCGAATGTAGTTAATTTTAGTTTCTAAATAGTGATCATCTTTACACAAAGGCATTTTACTATACATTTAACCAGCGGCATACTTAGGAATTCTGGGCCCCCTGAAAGAATATTGGTCTGCTCCCCAACCCCCTCCCCCCCTCTATTTTTAATAAAACAATTTAAATTTTTTTTTTTTTTTTGCTGTGGGCCCCCCCAAGCTGTGGGTCCCTAGGATCATCACCATCTTTCACCCCAATAGCGAAGGCCCGGCATTGAACCGTGTCATAGCCCATGCTGCGGCATAGCTTTGCCTAGGGGACGATGATCGCGCCGCGATTTTTGTGATCACGAGATGGCAACAGTTGTTTTTTGGGCACATGACAATTTTTTTTTTTTTTTGATTAATTCAAATTTAGGAGGCAGACTTGTGAATATGGATTAGATTAAATGATGCTGCTAGGGACCTTTTGGAAGGGGAAGTCTCTCAAACCCAGACCCCCCCAAGCAAGAGCATTCTAATTACTGACTGGGAACCTTCGCCTGTCAGCAGACTCACATCTTTATCACCGTGTCGAAACGCTCGCTGCTCACCCATTGTAAACTCCACCACATCTGTATTTAGGCATTTAGCACAGTCTTATCAGGACCCACGTACAGAGCTTACGTGTTACAGTCTATTTGTACAGCTGGATAATATTTGCTGAAGCAGTTCATTGTTGCGCACCTCGCTCAGGGGTACAACGGCATCGCCCCAGCTGGGAATCGAACCCACAACTTTTAGCGTTACAAGGTGCTTCGGTGGATTTGAGTGGATACATGGTAGATAGCAATATAAAGGACAAATTCGAAGTCTTTCGTTTTATAAATACTTTTTATTGCATACATTTCTATTGTAGCATACAGTATGTAATGATGGAAGTCGTTTCTTAGTTTTTGACCTGCAGTCTGCTGGTTCAGCAAAATGCAAAGCACAAATTTTGGGGGTCCCGGGATTCAGAGAACGTTTTACCTTCACAGTTCTCTTATTATTTCCATACAGATCCCTGCCTTTGGCGGTCACCCGAATTAGCGACGAACGTAATCGCATCTGTTTCTGCACTTGCATTCGTCATACGCGAGTGGAAGTTCAAATGGAAATGAATGTCGATTCGTATCTCCAGGTTCGAACGCATGGCGTCCGGGCCTGATCACGTCCCAGCTTTGGCCTAGCCTTCCCTTGGTCCCAGCTTTGGCCTAGCCTTCCCTTGGTCCCAGCTTTGGCCTAGCCTTCCCTTGGTCCCAGCTTTGGCCTAGCCTTCCCTTGGTCCCAGCTTTGGCCTAGCCTTCCCTTGGTCCCAGCTTTGGCCTAGCCTTCCCTTTGAACGCTCCAGTTAGATTCCGCGTTCAGTCCAGCCCCCCAGGCCGCAGGGGCGGAGCCTGAGAGGGCATCACGTGTGCAGGAACACGGGAGCGGTGTTGTTATAAGCAGCGGCTGAAGAGGCTGGTCCCGGCAGACAGTATGGCCACAGCGTCAGTTGGTTTAAGCCTAAAGTACAAAGGGGGGGGGGGGGGTTGCTGAGCACTGAGCATGCTGAGCAGCGGTAATGCAGACTTTTCACAGGGAGGGAGGGAGGGAGGGAGGGAGGGAGGGAGAGAGAGGGACAGGGACACAGACAGAGACTGGGATAGAGACAGGGACAGGGACACAGAAAGGGACAGGGACAGGGGTAGAGACAGACAGGGACACACACATACACAGAAAGAGAGACAGAGACAAGGACACAGACAATGACAGGGTCTGGGACACAGACAGAGATTGGGACATAGACAGGGTCAGGGACACAGATAGAGACAGGGACACAGACAGAGACTGGGATAGAGACAGGGACAGGGACACAGATAGGGTCAGGGACACAGACAGAGACAGGGACAGAGACAGAGACTGGGACATAGACAGGGTCAGGGACACAGATAGGGACAGGGACACAGACAGAGACTGGGACATAGACAGGGTCAGGGACACAGACAGAGACAGGGATAGAGAAAGACAGGGACACACACACACACAGAAAGAGAGACAGAGACAGGGACACAGGCAATGACAGGGACAGAGACAGGGACAGTGAGGGAGAGGGCAGTGTAGTATAATGGTTTGGGAACTGGGCTTGTAACTCAAAAGGTTGTGAGTTGAACTGTTAGCTGGAGGACTTCTGTTGCACCCTTGAGCAAGGTGCTTAACATGAATTGCTTCATTAAATAATGTCCAACTGTAGAAACGGTGTGTGTGTAAAAATGTAATCTGTGTAATTTTCTCTGGATAAGAGCAGCTGCTAAATACCTAAAATAACCTTTTTTAATTCTTTAAAATAATTGTGTGCATTTGTCAAGTATGGGGCGAACACAGAAACCTGTTGCCTTTTTTAATGGACCACATGGGTCATGGAAACTTAAGACCCTTTTCTTTTTTCTCCATATATTCTAACCTGAGGAGGACATGCTTATGATTGCTGGTACTTCTTCCTGTATATTTCATTGCATTAAGACTAGTGGGGAGTTTTGCTGGTAGAACATGACATTTCAGTTAGTGTGAGCTCAGCTCTACTTTTGGACATTCATTTCTCTGGGAATTTTCTTTAAATGGCATCTTGTAAATGGTATTTTGTATTGGGTATCAACTTCAGTCTTTTTTTTGTTTTGTTTTTTGTACCCCAAGGAGCCGTCGTCATCATCATCAGAGAAGAGCGCGTAGCAGAGTCTTCTTCAGCGGGGATGCGAAGAGGTCAGAGCGGTTAGCGGGTTGGTGACCGTCCAGCTGGAGCGACACTCTGCCAGAGGGGAACCTCGGGGGAGGTGAGTGCCATCTTTAAAAAAAAAATGTCATTCTTGTCCCGTGTCAGTCGAAAGGACCCATTTTTGTAGCTGCTACACAAAAAGACATCTCTGCTGTACGCAGAAAAGCTGGACTTGTGTTCCCTCACTCAAATTTACGTCCAGGGTAGAGGTACAGTAAGGTGGATTTCGTCTCAATACAGCAGTTGCGCCTTAAAAAATGACCAAATCGTACTAAACGCCATGGTAACTGATCACACTCAACAAAATACGGAGAAGAAAACGACACACGCTTAACTTTAACCAAAAAGGTTCCCCTCTTCTGCTGCGGCTGCCATATTGAAGGGGGCAGTCGCAGAACCGCTTTAAACTGACGGATTCCTGCCGTTCCTTCGCCCCAGTCAGATTCATGTTCGGCTGGCCCCTCCGCAATTAAGCGCAATTATTCCGCGCGCGCTAATTTCCCCTGGATGGATCCGGCTTAATTCAGGAATAGTGCAGGCAGACAGCGAAAAACCCTTTGAGGATGTTCCCCTCCCCAACCCCCCCCCCCCCCCCCCCCAACCCCTCCCCATTATTTCTTGCCTGAGGCGGCAGTGGCGGGGAAAACACTGTGCACTCCTTACACCGCCGGGGGGTGGGGGTGTGGGGGGGGGGGGGCGGCGGGGGTGGGCCTCAGGGGCAGCCGGGGTCCCCACGGTGATTCCCACATTGCCCTCAGGCCCCTGTCTGCCGAGGCTTCAAACCTGCTGTCCGTCCCCCCCACGGAGACCCAGGTGGAAGAATCGCGTGATGTCAGCGGGACGGGGTACGGCGGAGCGGGGCCGCCTGTGCCCCGTGAGCCTCGGAGCGCGGCTGAGCGCGCGCGGCGGGTTCGAGACGCCGACTCTGGCTTCGTTAAAGAAACCCCTGGCGTCGAACCCGTGAGCCTGGCAAACCGACAGGCTGCGACGGTCCTATTTCTTGGCGAATCACAAAAAAAAAAAAAACCATGTCCGTGGCCTCGTGATGGCGAAAGGAGCTGGGCTGGCCCATGCCCCTCAGTAAATACTGGTGGAGGCCAAGTGTTTCGGGCAGAAGGCCCCTTGCGTGAAGTTTTAGGATGGGACCCATGCGGTCCCGAATTGCTCAGTCACAAGGCGCTCCCTTTTCCAGCAGCGTTCTGCAATGCTGGAGCCCAGGAGCATTATGTTCAAGTGCACATTTGAATATCGAAGCAGCGTCCTGCTTCTGCAATAATTGTGCCGAGTCATTTGCCCCAGTTCGGAGCTCTTTGACTGAAGGGTTTACCACCTGTCATAATTATCCTCATTAACTGTCCCAGTACTTAACGTTTCTCTAGGCCATTCCAAGCTACCCAACGCTCCGCAGACTGTAACTGTGGTCTTTTAAATAAATATCTTTCGAGTGCTTGCGTTTGAAAGCTTTTTAAGGAGAATGCATTGGGCAATATTGCGCACGGAGACAGGTGGGGGAGTTGGTAATGGTCGGCTGAGGACGCAGGCTGAGTTATACCGGCACTCTGTGCCAAGCGGTTGGAAATGTTGTAAATACATATCTGTTTTCACATTGCGGAGAAACGTCAGCCAGCTCCGGTACAACACCAGAAACTGTGCAGTGTCGACGTGGCACCTCTGGTACCCCGAAACAGCTTCATTGTCTCACACATACGTGCCACCGACACACACACACACACACAGGAGTCACAATACCCATAAGGCCTAGATTAATTAAGCCATGAAAACCCAGGAACAGAGAACATTCAGCAGGTGCCTGTTTTGCCTGGTTATTCGACTCGCTCTTAGAAGAAGAAAAAAAAAGCCTGTCTTTTCTTGTACGGGCTTATTAAAAATCTTTAATTGAGCCACAAATTTATTTTATTTCTTTTTTTTATTGTTCTTTTTTTTGTTGTTGCAAAGTTGTGTTTTTGTCCATGCGCAGTCACGGGATTTAGGTGTGTTCGTTTTTTAATGCACTCCCTTCAGCTCTGCGCCGACTGCTTTGTTGCGGCTTTGATTCCCCGAGATTAAGCGCACCCTGAGTTTCCTGTCTTTATTTGTCATACGGTATTCAGTTTTTAAGTAGGAAATTTACATCTATAATGGATGATCATGTGCTGTTATCTTGCAGCTGTGCCATGCTGAATAGCGTCTTGTTCCTCGACATGCTGTACATACTAATCATCTGCCGACCACGCCAGGCCTACGGTGTCTGCGCGAACCGCTCTGTACTGAGCCGGGAGCTCTTCGGACCTCTCGGCGCTCAAATCTCTAAGCTCCCTCCCAATGAAAGCAAGCTTATCATTACACCCCCCCCCCCCCCTCACCCAATTGCAGAAAACAAACACAGTACCCCCTGCTGGCTGGGGGGTTAAGCTGCAGTAATGTGCGCCTGAAGCATTGCCCCCCCCCCCGCTCATCGTCAGTTGTGTTAAGTGAACAGGGGAGCTGCCGGGCTCTGTGTGTCAGTCCCACCCCAGGGGTGCTGCAGAGGAGAGAGAGGCTGTGAAACTCAGCTGGGGGGGGAGGAGGGGAGGGGGGAGGGGATAGTTAGAGGGAACGCTCCTGGGGAGGGCCCTCCACGTGCGGGGCATTCCCGAAACCAAGCTTGGGCGCCGCCGCAGGGACATCTGCCAAGGGGCCGGTGGAAGGTACCCCCGCGCTCCACTGAGGAGAACGGGCAGAAAATTGGGGTTAACAGGCATGGCGGACGCCCAGCGGCGGCGGGAGTTCCCTGGGCCGCCGGCTAGGGCTCCGGTCCAGCACGCCTCTCTGTCTTTCTCTCCCTCCCTCTCTCTCTCTCTCTGTCTCTCTCTCTTTCTCTCGCAGCAGGGCTGGTGGGACGGGCTGGAGCTTCGCCCCCCCCCCTTCCCCCCACGCGCACGTTCTCTAGGATGACGGCTGTGCTCCACGTTGCGCTTTTCGTGTGCCTCGGCCTCCCGATCCGGCCGCAGCGAAGAACGAGGCGCCGGTGGGGGGAAAAAGCCGGCAGCCGTTAGCCTCGCGTTAGCTCGAGTTAGCTTCGAGGCTAGCTGCTGCTTTCACCGCTTCCCCTGCTCTTGGCTCCCGGCGCGCACGTAGCACGTAGCGTCCGGTTTTGAAGGCTCTCCCGCGGAACCTTGAGCCGGTTCTTATCCCCCCCCCCTCTATACGGCGGGGGCCCGGGGGAGCGCGGCGTTTTGCGCGTGTTATAATAAGGGTAGCTGATATAATGAAGGTCACCGCAATCGGAGCCAGCGTGCCGGAGAGTCGGGGCTCCGCGGCAGCCCCACGCGCGCGGGCTAGGCCGCGGCGCTCGGTTTGGCGGGGCCCCTGGGGGGGACCGGAGCCCGATAGCGTTATCTGCGCTAACCTGACTCTAATACGGGCCCCTTAATGCCGCTCCACGCGGCGTCGGGCCTGAACTCTCCACCGGCGATACGTTCGGCGGGAGAGAGAGAGCGAGGGATGGAGGAGAGGAGGGGAGGGGAGGGGGTTGTTCGGCGCTGGCTATGTGCAATTCTGCGCCCGGGCGTTAACTCGCTCTCTGACGGTCGTTTCTAACCCCCCCCCACCCCCCCTTTCTGAAACTCTGAAAAGTACGTCCACTGATATCTCGCACCTATGCTGAATTTAAACAGAATTTTTTTTTTCAGTTACATTTCATATTCGGCTGTATAGGAAATGCGGCCGTTTCTCTCCCCCCCCCCCCACCCACCCCCCAGCCCTCTCTGAAACGGATTTAGAGGGCTTTCCCCGTGTATGAGCTGACACATAAATATAATAGTAGGTAAAAAGGGAAAGTGAATGGCACCTGACGTCCCCTCACAGGTACCGCTCTTAGATTGGTTCTGGAGTGCGCTTTACAGTAAGACCGTGCTGTTCCAGAAGGGGCCTTTTAAATTTAATCTGCTCCTCGAAGCCTCCAAGGGCTTTTGCAGTTGTTTGCATCGCCTCAGTTATTGTTTGGACAGTAGCTTCTCATTATGGGACCTGTGGGTGGTTTTTGTATCTTTAGTAACAGCGATTTTAAAAATATACATATTAATTTACATAATGCTGCAATTATGTTTTCTTCCTAGTCATGTATTTTTATAAAGTAGTCCTTTCCATTGTTATCCTGTGTTTAATCTGTCTTACAGTATGTCCACTGACATCTTGTACCCATGCTGAATTTGAACTTTTTTTTTTTTTGCAGTTACATTTGAAATTCGGCTGTATGTCACGCGCCTCGCCTCCTCCGTTCTGTGCTGTCAGCTCACTTTCTGTCTCGGCGAAGTCCATTGTGTGCGAACCGAATTGCATTGTGGGAAATTTACTGACGCCGTGGGTGATTTGTTATGTGAATAAGGCCCTCTAGTAATTAGGATGTGGACAGGCACCCCTCGGAGTCTGATCCAGCACATCGACAGTTTTTAGCCTGATATCTGTATATGCATCAAGTCCCTGTAAATGATTTATGATATTTGCATTCTAATTCAAATATTGGAATTGTAGTTCACAGTCTGCATGTCTAAGCTTGGGTTTGGGGGGTCTAATGTCTCTTCCCCTGCACATCTCTGTAATAGAAGTGATTTTCTTTCAGGACGGAGAGAGTGTGTGCACAGGGACAGAGAGACAGATGGTTTGTCTATCGTTTCCAGACGAGAGAGATACCTTTGCTGCTTGGCCGAGATTGTTTATGGTTAGCGTTAAACCGCTACTGATATTTAAAAATAATCCCTCTCAAAATAAAAAAAATTTGTATTGGGAAAATATAATTTATAAAGAGAGAGAGAGCAAGGTTTCCTAATTAAACCATTTTACACTGACTCTGCTATTGATAGCCCCTTGTGTGAACCACACAAAGTTGTGTGAGGGCACTTGATCTCTGACCTTTAATTAACATGAATTAAACCTCTTTAGAATTCTTAAAAATTATTTTTTTTTTTTTTTCGAGGATTGGGTATAAAGTTCACAGGTAAATTGTTTTACTCGAAAACAATGGGCCAAAAGAGCAGTACTCTCAGAGGCCAATAACAATGCGATTCAAAATAAATAATTTGTTCTTTATAAAGTGTCATGATTTCCATTTCCCCAAAATGAGCGTTACTGTGTATGGTATTGTCTGTATTTTTGTATCGTGATTTGTCATTATATTATTGCACAAAATGTTTTGTATGGAAAAAAAAACCCCCAAATAACAAAACATAGAACTGGAGTGGAAAGCTGAGGAAATTGCAGCTTTTTTAATCTTTTGTTGAAATTCAGTGGAATGCAACTGAAAGTGCCTCATATCCTGTGATCCATATATTGTTTATAATGGGCACTTGCCTTCATAACTGGCCATAACTGATTCGCCCATGCGTAGTGGCGTCTGACCCTGCTTGGACGTCTTGCTCCTCGCAAAGTAGTTCTCGTTTCGTCCAGAATTTCCTCAAAGGATCCACAGAGAGAGGCTTCCAGCCGCAGCTTGGCTTCGCCACATGCCAAACAACGACCGCGGCTCATAAATTTATCCCCTAACACAGATATCACCGATGGGAGGGCGTTCGCGAATGAAGGGGCTTCCTGTTCCCAGGTTGTGCGTCTGCAGTTTTGAAAAAGCAACGTAGTTTCCTCTGAGGATACAATATAAAATTGTAAAAAAAAAAAAATTAAGGATCGCGGAAAGAAAGAGGGCCTCTGTTCTTTCACCCGTCCCCCCCCTCGCCCCCCCCCCGAAAGCTACCCATTACGAAGGTGGCCCAGGACTCCCAGGCCCTATCAGTCAAAACTTCACGCTGATCTTTGTGGCTTTTCTGAGGGACCAAAGTGAAATGATCTCTTTTCTCTCGCATCATTAGTTCCATCTGTTGTGTGCGCGAGTGGGATTTGGGGGGGGGGGGGGGGGGGGGGGGCGGCCTGTCTGTTCCAGAGCATGCCAACGTGATGGTGGCCGGGGGGCGAACGGAGATGCCCTCGTCCCAGTGGCCCATGTCCCGACCTCCGCCCCCCCTCCCCCTAACCCCCCCCCCCCTCGCCCCCTGAGTCCAGATGACACTCTCATCTCTGTTTACTCGTTTATTTATTTATGTGTCTGGAGGCATCTTCACTTGTTTTTTTTTTTTAAAGATGTGTGTTTTCGCCAACTTTGCTGGCAGCTGAGAGTGACACTAAATGGCTCTGAGAAAAACATGCTCCTCCTAACTCCTCGATTGTGTGTGTGTGTGTGTGTGTATTGTGTGGTGCATTGTTTGAAAAATAGGAAATGCGTTATCCGGTTAAAAAAAAGGTCAGTCAGTTTACTGTAGGAGTGTCATGTTCAAACAGCCCAAGTGGTACAGTCACGTTGGGCATTGGGAGCAGAGTTTGTTCGTACTTTAGTCGTAACTCTAAAATGGCTGAAATAAACTTAAGGGAAAATGTTCAGTAAAAGATTTATTGTGGCATAAACAAGATGCCCACTGCACTAAAATAACCAATCATTTGATCAAAAAAGCTTTTAGCTTTGTTGTTGGAGCTGTTTAAAATTAATGTGAAGTTTCAGTTTGTGTTTCACGAGTGCATAGTTATGTGATCTTGCTTTGGGTCCATTTGAGGAGCTGCCTTAAATGGTCAATTGATAAACAATGATAAACAATCACTGGGGAATGGGGGGGGGGGGATGTCTACTGTACATCCTATCTGATGTAACGCTTTCTTTCAGCAGGAAAAATATATATTATTCATGATTTACATGAATCACGAATCTTCAGATAGTCAGAACCGCTGATGGGCATACACATTTTAACATCTGTCTACTTGAGAATAATTCATGGTCCTGCAGAGAAGCAGGGAGGCAGACGTTAGAGTCCCCCCCCCCCCCCCCCCCGTCAGCTTTACTTTGTTTGGGCGATTTCTGGGGGAAAAGCAGGAAGAGAAAAACGCCGGTGTACATGCAGCTGAAAGAGTGAGCTCCTCCATCTCTCTGGAGAGTAATGGGCGTGTCCGGTCTACTCGTGAAGAAGACAGAGTTCTCTGGAAGCTTTTGTATGAGGTGCGACCCTAACGGGGAGCGCTGTCTCTACCCAGAAGGCCGAGCAGGATGCGAGTGATGGCCGCTTCTATGGAAACGCGCTTTGGCGCTTTGAAAAATGCATTGAGGCTCTCGCCTTAAGTGTGACGAAGCTGTTGCTTGTGCAAGGAGTCATGTGTTCAGCGGATCCCTTTTGATCATTCCTCTCTGAAACCGAAGGATTCCTGTATCTCACGCGACCCTGCATTGTCACCGGGTGAATTCATCGCTGCTGTCACTCGACCACAAACCTGCCATTTAAAACAGTAACTACTGCAACAGCCTTGTCGTTGCACATAGTCAGTCAACGAGAACTCTGTGTGTGTGTCTGTGAGTGCGCATGTGTGTGCGCATGTGTGTGTGTGTGTATGTGCATGTGTGCACCTGCGTGGAGGTGCATCACAAAGTGGATCACTAGGAAAATGATCGAGAGTTTTGTTGGCAATAAGTCAGTTTATCTGACCTGACCCCGCATGTAACGCTTGCGCCTGAAAGTGATCTTAATCTCATCCTCCCAAAGGGCAGGGATAATGAAAAAACATATGAGAGGAGCCGCTGCATGCGGACCGGCGGAGAGGGGGAGAGAGGGAGAGAGGAGAGGGGGAGAGAGGAAGAGAGGAGAGGGGGAGAGGGGGAGAGAGGGATCGGCGGACTGACTCCGGGATGGCTTTCCCCGCTATCAAAGTGACTGACGCTCAGTGGCTGGCTGCTCCAAAGTGCAGGATTTGTTGGAGCCATTATAAAATAAAGGTTCAGAAAAGGACCAGTATTGGGTTTGAATTGATTCTGTGAAAACTCCAGAAGTGAATATGCTTTCATTTTGATAATATTAAGGCTGGGCGGAAAAAAAATAGTGTTGTGTCGGTTTCACCTCTCTCCATTACTTTGTCCATTAGGGTGAAACTGGCTGATTTTATTTCTCAGACTCTATTTTCTGTGATAAAGTGAAAATTTGAAAGCTTATTAAGTCTGAGTGACATCCATATGCTACAGCCAGGAAGAAAGTAAGTCATCTGTATCTGGTTTCAGTTCATTTTTCCTCAATTTCCCACCCGTGATCAAATATTTCACTTTCCAGTAGGGTCCTAATGGGAGTGTCGGGTTCACAGGCCTTGCCTACGGCTCTGGCACCATTACCAATTCTGAACGCCGTGTTTCAAATTTCCACCTGTCAACAATAAGAGCAAGGGGTTTTAATATGTGCAGACTTCCCACTTGCTGAAAAATCGTTTGCTGCCGACTGCAATCTTGGAAAATTGTTTCATTTTTTTTTTAATCCTTTCTGTTTTTGGCGAAAAGGGGCAAAATGGAAGCGTTCTGTTTGTTTGAATAAGCTGAGGCGAGCAGGATCACAGTAGCAGCTCGCGGACGCTGCTGCCCTGTTGGGATTAGCGAGGCGCGGCGTTTCGGCAAACATCTTCAGACGAACCCGGAGCGACGGCGAACAGCGTCTAATTCTCCTTTGAGTCCGACTCGGGCCCCTCGCGCTCGACGTTACAGGGCGTCGTCGCGGGAAGGATGAGAGGGAAAAGTCGAGTTTCTCGCGGAACGTTACGGGGCTCTGTGGAGTTCGGCGCTGTCAGTCGGTGTTACGGACAACGCCGTGACGTTCTGTTGGGACGCAGCAGTGGTGCGTTTGATGTAAAACGTTGACTGTCCAATGTGGGAAGAGTAGGGGGGCGCAGAGAGGATGGGGGGACGGGTTAGATGTCGCTGCTCACTACGCTGGAAGCCTGAGTCCTTTTGAGGGCGGATGGGCTGCTGCTGTTGCAGATCCCGTTTCTATGGACACCATTACCTTTTCGCGCTGGAGATCACAGAGAACCAGCTAAACGACGTTGGCTGTTGACGGGCCGATAGCACAGCTGTTGAACTTTTAGTTTCTCTGAACAGGTAGGAGCCGTGCGCCGGCTGCAACTGCAACAGAAATTTAGATTTTGTTTTCTTTTTTGTACCCCTGCCACCCCCCCCACCCCCCACACTCTCTTGTTTTAAAAAGCAGCTTCTAAAGCAGCTTCACTTAAAGAAGAACAAACACGACCACTGTTGTCCCAGGTTCAGAGGCCTTCAAACGGCCTTTCAATAAAACAAACTCAGCTGTGAAACCTACAGGACCTTTCCCTGCTGTCGGGACCCCCCCCTCCCCAACCCCCTTCCAAAAAAAATTCCCTCCTCCTGCTACAAAGCCATTTCCCTCTGGCCGCCCCCCCCCTCCCAGGGAAGCGGTATTATTCTGTGGGTTTTTATTTAATCTCGTTGAGAGGGTCTTGACTTTTTTTTCATACTCTGGCCTTTGTGAGGACTAGGGAGGAGTGTATTTATTTAAACTTCACTTGCTACAAGCGACGCGGTCCGCTCGCTGTTCCACGCGACTGTGTTTTTAACCCCTTGTCCTCTGTAGAATTCCAGGAATTTTTCCCTGGACCCCCCATCCCACTTTTTAAAAAAATTATACCCCAATTTTACACTGATTTGTCGAGATTAAAGTCAGATGGGAAACTCATAGGGCTTCCACGCCGGGCATTTCAGATGAGGAGATGGAGATGGCGTATGGTTGCGGTACCTGTTTATTCTCCTAGGTGTGATATATCCCATGGCCTTTTGTGCAAGAGCATTGAGAAAGTTTGAACATTCAGTCGTGGGATGCAAAGCGTGAATGACACAGTTTCAGTACACTATGACCATTTGCACGCAGTTCTATGCATGAATCTGTTCCCCATACCACCCCCACTTTCTCTCGCACATTCAAATTCATACACGCCTTATTTGCATGACAAGAGAACATGTGTTGCTGTAGCTATTACATACATGTACACCATATACAATGAAAGAGAATAAAACTCCATTTCTCTTCCCTTTCTTGCCCCCCCTCTCTCTCTCTCTCACTCTCACTCTCTCTCTCTCCCTCCCTCTCTTCCTCTCACACTCTTACTCTCTTCCTCTCTCTCTCACTGTCTCTCACTCTCAGGCTCCCTCTCTCTCTCTCTCTCTCCCTCCCTCTCTTCCTCTCACACTCTTTTTCTCTTCCTCTCTCTCTCACTGTCTCTCACTCTCACGCTCCCTCTCTCTCTCTCTCTCCCTCCCTCTCTTCCTCTCACACTCTTTCTCTCTTCCTCTCTCTCTCACTGTCTCTCACTCTCACGCTCCCTCTCTCTCCCTCTCTCTCTCTCTCTCTCTCTCTCTCTCTCTCTCCCTCCGTTCCTCCTCTTGTTTACTGGAAAACCGGGAGTGGTTTTCAGTTGTTGTGGTGAGGCCGGGTTTCCTGCAGTAGGAAGCGAGAGGTAAATCAGGGATGGTATTTGCATTGCACGCTAGGCGCCGGGGTGGGGCTCACCTGCAGGAGCATCCGCGTGCGGACCAGGAGCGCCGCGGCGGGGCTGCTCCGCTCGGCCCCAACTGAGCATGCCCAGAGTTAGGCCCCTGCCTGTGCTACAGGGGCACAGGCTGAGATGCATATTATTGGGATTTACGGAGATGCAATCCCCCCGTGCCATCGCATCTGTATGAAACAACAATTTGTTGCACAAATTAGAATTGATATTATTGTGAACTGGTCTCCTTGTCTTACTGAATAGAATACAGGCATTTAGCTTACATTCTCATTCAGAGTGACTTACACAACTTTTTACATAGCATCTACATTGCATCCATTTATACAGCTGGATATATGCTGAAGCAATGTGGGTTAAGTACCTTTATCAAGAGTACAACGGCAATGTCCTACCTGGGAATCGAAAATGTAAGCTTTAGGTTACAAGACTAGCTTAAGACCCATTATACTACACTGCTGCCCGTTATTGGAATGGAAGGCATGTTTTGAGCTTGTTGTTAGATTTTAGTATTAATGGTGTTAGTGGAATTATTAGTGAGGGTAGTAGGTAAGCTTATACTCACCTGTTTTGTGCCTGGCATTGGTGAACTGTCCCCCTGAACTCCGCCCCACAACACTCCTGTCTCTCAAGTCCCCTGCGAGCAGAGGTGCTTCCCCTGTGGGTGTAGTTTAGTGTGTGTTGTGCTGGATGCAAACGAACCAAACTATTCCAAACAAACTGTTGACACTGAGCATTTCAGATTTGACCTGTTTAGTTATATACAGATGTGAGACTGCCACTGGGGTTTTCATGCGCTGTATAGTATTTAATTTCATAAAAGCCTTACCCTTGAAAAGGCACTCAATATAATTTAGTAAAAAAGATAAAAAAATTACTCATAAGCGACCTATTTTTCATTAATTGCAGCAAGTAGAGGATGAACTAAAGGACCTAATATTTTTTATTAGAATTTTGATTAGACTTCCAGTATATTTGTATGTGCTCCACACATTTCCTAATAAAACTTGAAAAAGCTTGTGTTTACACTGACACTGAGTTTTACATGGTTTTTTTTTTTTTTTTGAAGCACTTCTCTCTTTGTGCCATCGTGGGAGAATAATCGCACTTTGGCCGCCAACGTTATTGGACCATTAAACCACAGCCTCTCCCAGTAAAGTCATCTCCCTTTTGTGCAAATGTGCTGGAATTGCTTTCGGAAAAGGCATCGCCCAAAGAACACGTGAAAGGCTACTTATTGTACTAATGAATCCCCATCCTTTTAAAAGTCATCATCTTCATTTATATGTGGAGCGATACATAGGAGGAGAATCTCCTTAAGAGACTGAGGTCATCCCTATCCCCCAGAGATGGGCGAGGAGGGAACTGCATTTGACTGGACCTTGGATGGGGGTTGTGGGGGGGGTGGGGGCGGTTATTGCAGCGAGAGTATAAAGACTGTGTCTGACCCAGGCCAGCAGTCTCCTCCAGACAGCGAAAGATTGTGCTACCGTACGTGAGCATTAAAAACATTACCAAGTATTTAACCCTTTGAGGGTGCAAGATCACAAAAATGGGATTAGAATGTTCTTAACTGAGCATTCTAATGCTGATGTCACAATCAGTACTGGTATCTGAAAGCAACGGAGTTCTAAAATCCTGACTTAGAATAAAAAATAAAAAAATTAAAATAAAAACATTTTTAAAAAACTGAATCTTTAAAGGGTTAAGAAATGCACCCCCATCAGATGTAGCTTAAAACCAGCTTGGCTGGTGTAACTAAAACAAGGACATATTACTACATTTGTATGTGGAAATACAGGGTGATTTCAACACTGTGTCCAACAGGAGAATAATATTTATAACCTCAAAAGATATTACCTGCTGAAAATGATGTAGTTTTTTTTTTTAAAACTCTGTTGCTCCTAAAACCATTGAAGATACTTCTTAAAGTGTTAACATCTCCCACACTGTGTTTAAATTTTATTATTTTTTTTAAAGAAAAAAAATACACATTGATGAAGTATTTAAAGATATGTGTGCATGACTGTCTTATGAAAGGATTTGTGGTGACATTTTTCTCATGGGAGTGTATGGAATGGGACAGTAATTGCCTTTTGGCGAGTTTCGGAATTATAACGTTAACATGAGGCAAATGTGGCTAGTATTACGTTCTCCAAAGTATTGCAAAAATAAATTCCTGTATGAAGATTTGGCCAAACATTACAGCTCAGCAGACCTGTATTCTTGTCCATGTAGCCATTTTCAAATTGTCATATAAAACAAATCTGAGATAGCTTATCATTTCAATTGAAATATTAACTTGTCACCTTTTTTTATACGGTGGTATTTCAAACCACCTTGTAAATTGAAATAGCTAATTTCTGACAAAGATCAGAGCATAAAAAAATGAGTTTGGAATTTTTAATTAAAACGAAATGAGGGAACTGGGTTGTGCCACGAGGAAACAATTTGAAATGTGAATTTACAACCGACGTGCAGTGTTTTTTTTCTTCTTTCCCCGCTGTCTTTGCTTGAAATGAGAGCGTTGGTTCACCCCAACTGCAGCGAGGCTGCCTTCAATTATGCATTTTGTTGAGTTTTCGCTCTCTGTTGCTAAAGTTTCGGGGGATCTGACAGAGACCCCAGTGCTTCTCCTCTGTGACTTGGAAAACGCAGAAAGACATGGGATCTGGGGGGGGAGCAAAAAGGAGCTCAAAGGCCCTTCTGATGAAAAAAAAACTTCTGATCTTTTCAGATTAAAAGTATATTAACGGCCCTTAACTGAAACAGTTTAAACCTCATTTGGACTAATTTAGAAAAAGATCAAATTGTCCTTCATTTTGAGGCAAACATATTTTAGTTTTGAAATACGAAGGCATGAAATGCTTTGATTTGTGTGCTGAATCCCTGTGGCTCAGAGGAAATGACAGTGTTGGTTTAACAACTCCACCCATATCAGCCTGGTGTCTCTCTGTCCTAGTGTCTCTATACAGCATACAGCACCAGGGTACACCTGACAGAGCATCACCTTCATCATCTTCATCTTCATTATCACCGTTTCCTAATCATGCTTCCCATTTTCTCAGGCTCCTTCATCACTTTCCTTATCCACACTACAAGCTAATAACATTTAATTTTCATCATCTTCCTCACCATCTTCATAACCATCCCCATCATTACATTATCCATTACCATATTTATGTTCAGAGGGTTAAGGTAGGTGCTGTATGCACATCTTCATATAAGTACTGGATACTTAGTTGTAGGATGTAGTTAAAATCTTCTGTCTTTTGCCTGGAATGAGGTACCTCCATTTGAAAGACTACAGGGTCTTGTCAAATACAGTACTGTACTGTAGTCCTTGTGCTTCACTGCAGTTTCTTTTAAAATCCTTACAGCTTTGCTTTTACTTCCCTATTTAAACGTGTCAGTCTGAGTCACTCTGGCATGTTCCAGTCTTGATGTATGTCTGCAGTATGTTTCACGGTCATCAGAGACTATTCCACCGCGCACGTACACATAGCACATAGTGAGAAACGTCAGACCTGCAGTGTGACCTGTTAGCAGAAGGTGTTGTACTGTTCTTCTTGTTTTGGTTTGTCCTTTTGGGAGAAACTTGTCCATTTTTTTTATTTTTGTTCTTTTTTTAAGCAGGTAGCAATGAAAGAGAGAAGCTCAAGTGTTAAACGCACCATTCATATACGCGTACGGCATGTTCTATAAACACCACCCGAGCTGGTCAGGGTGACACAGCAGAGGGTGGGGGGTGGGGGGACAGTCTGGATGACGTCATCTAGAACCTGAGATTATACTGTACAGATAATGAAAAAAATAATAGTTTCAGAGAAAGAGCTTATTATCGAATGTATGAAGTGAACGTATGACATCACTGGTCCTGCCGTTACCATATAAGTTCATCAAATAACGCACGAGGAACGCAGTCTGTCAAGTTAAAACTGGCGGGGAAAATGTCACTTTTCTTTTAAAGTCTGCAGACTTTAAGTGTGTATTTCTTTATTTTTCTTGAAGTCACAGCTTCTTTGAATTTCAAACTGTGGTTTTATAGCTATCTTTTGTTTATGAATAATAATAATAATAATAATAATAATAATAATAATAATAATAATAATAATAATATACTATTGCTACTAATAATAATAATCATAATAATATTCTCATAATATATGAATATATGGCTATTATTGCTGGAAGGGAGGCCCAGCAAAAAACTTTGAGCAAAATAATAATAATTATTATTATTATCATTGATGATGATCATTATCATCATCATCATCATCATTATCATAACCTGTTTTAATGGCTTTTTCCATCTTGCCCAGAGACTGCAGTTGAAAACAAGCCAGTTGGCTGTTACAGGCACATAATATTAATATTGCTTTAATGTTCTTTGTCCCTGTAAAAAATAAACTTGTGAATAAAGTAAATAATTATCCTCATAATTATTAATATTAGTAACAGTACAGTTGTTATTAATTGTAGTCGATGATAGAGGTGCAAAGTTTGGAATAAAACTGTTTACAGCATTGGAAAGTTAGGGTGTACTAAAACAGCGCAGAGAAGCTGTAGGTGAAGTTTACTGCTCTCCAGCTGTTGTCTTCATTAACTAACCAGCACTGCACAGAGTACTACTGACAGGCTACCGCTTGGGAGCTAGCTTTTCGAAACAACGAGTAGATCAAACACCGAGAAAATAAATAAAAAATATAAAAAAACAAACAAAATGTCACTTTCCCGCTTGTTCTGTGGTTCTGCTGAACACCCGGGAACATAATTTATACACTGCTACATTATTTAGTAATACTAAGAGAAAAAGGGCAAAATGAAAGATTTAGAAAACGCAGCTGGCGTTGAAAAAATGGTATTCGAGCATTGATTAGACGGCACGCAGAGTGTATTAAATTTTGCAGACATTTTAACAGCAATATGCAAGATAGTTAGAGTCCCTCGGGGCAGTGGGATTTTTTATATCCTTCACACAAGGTCAAAGCCCCCCCCCCCGTCCTCCCTGCCTGTATCTCTGTGCAGACAGAGCGGGAGGAAGAGGGCCGGAGTCGTGTAGTTATGAGTACTTACACAAGCATCAGATAGTGGAATTTACCACAGGACACTTTTTTTTAAGCCCCGATTTTTATCGTAACGGTTCAAGTGCGACGTGCGACGTACGGTAAACATTTATTTAGGCGTTTGAACGACGCGACGGCCGCTGAACAGAGAAAAATAGGAATGGAAACAGTAAGTGAAATGGGTCTATTTTCTTTTAAAATAGGCAGGGAAAGGAATCCATCTGGCGTATGAATAATTTAGATGGCTCAAGTCGGTTCCTGTTGCTGTTTCTGTTTGCTCTCCACTTCCCCCACCCCCCCGCCTCCTCCAACCCCCCACCCCCACCCCCCCACCCCCGCCCCCCCGCGCGCCTCCCCCTTGACATCCCTCCTGAGGCTTGTTCACGACGCTCTGAGGTAAGTCGTACCACATACTGTACATCCGAGGCAGTTGGGGCAGAGTGTGTGTGTGTGACTGTGTGTGTGTGTGTATGTGTGTGTGTGTGCGTGTGCATATGTGTGTGTTTGTGTGTGTGTGCGTGTGCATATGTGTGTGTTTGTGTGTGTGTGTGTGTGTGTGTGTGTGTGCATGTGTGTGTGTGCGCGTGTGTGTGCGTGTGCGCATGTGTGTGTGTGCGTGTGCGCATGTGTGCGCATGTGTGCGTATGTGTGTGTGTGTGTTTGCATGTGTGTGTGCATGTGCATCCTCTATCTGATGCTTGTGCATGCCTGTGTGTACGTGTGTGTGTGCTTGTTTGTGTGTGCGCGTGTGTGCAAATTTCTTCATTTCTTTTGTTGTCAAATTTATTGTCCTACTTGTACCTTTATTCTCTGAAAATAAAAGTGTACCTTTATATAAATGTGAAATTTTTGATGGTGATTTTTTGTGTTTTTTTATGAATTGACATTTGGGTAATTCTTATGCAGCATGGTATATATTAGACCCAGATAGTTAAGTGTCTGTAAGTTTTTGCTTTTCCAATATTTTTGTTGATTGGAGGTAAGAAAGGCATGGAACAATACATCCAAATATTTCCACAGTTCCAGAATAAATGTTTGTGGGCATACAGTATTTTGATGTTGGTCTGAGCATTGTTAACTCAAGTAAGGGGTAGTTATGGGATTTTATATTTTTATATTACTTTTCATCTTCTTGTTGAGAAGCATAAAATCTGAGAGATTGAAAGAGTGGCAGTTAAAGGAGTGATGATCACAGCTGTCTAGAATTTTATGTTTTGAAAATGCATATTATTTTGCCTATATCTTGTCCTCTCAATCATAGAGAGGACAACTTTTAAACATGGTTTCAAATGTGTAATGGTGTTTGCTCAGAAGCAGTCGATTTGTAGCATATGATTCACAGATAGCTAGTATGCCTAAAGTAGAAATGTTGCGATATGGACAGGTTATATTAACTAAAGCAGAGCAATGTGCAAAGCATTATGGGAAAGGTCCGTATTTAGAAAAGTTGTGGCTACCAGTAGTTAGGGGATAGGCTAGCATTATGAATTACCAGTCATTAAACTGTGCCTGCAATATCGGTTAAGAAAAGCAACCATAGCCACTAAATATGGATTTCACTATTGATTTGTTAAAATAAGAGTAATGAAATGAGGAAAGGTATATTTGAGTATTTATGCTTATCTAAATAAACCATGTTTCTTCTCATATTCCTAAGTGGTGGTGTGCTATATAAAAAAAAGATTCATGAAATGAACTTGATGGTGTAAATGGGTTGAAGTTCAGAGAATAATAACATTAGTAAGTTGACACCCAGGGGACCCAGAGGGTGTATCTTGTGTTGTGGCTACATACAATATTGATAGCAATTCAGTGCAAAAGATATGTATTTCATATTTTTAAGTACTGTATAATGTGGATGTCATTGTTTTGAGTAAATGTGGGGTTCGAGGTCGGGGTGATTTTATTTCGGATTTAAAGATGGCTCCCCTCCTTCAGAACACATCAGTTTTTAGTAAAGCGGGTTGATTTGTGGCCCTAAAAACCAGATTACTACCTTAGTATAGTATATATTGGCTAGCATGACAGACAGCGCCCCAGACTGTGAGACTAAGGAGAAGGAGAAAAGCCGATTGCCAACAGAAAACATGGCATTGTGTATAATAAAAGGGACCTTTTTTTAAACCCAGTTAAAGTCTTTGTCAGAGTAGAAGGCATGTCGCAGAGCATTGTTTAGCCATTCTAAATTTATGAATCTGATGAAATAGAATATTACATGAAGACATGAAATGTTTATGCCATTGAAAGTAAGCTCTTGAATTTCTTGGTTTGCACATTGCAGTTGTTATGGTATGAACCAAATATCATTAAGTAGTAACAATTTCTTATTTAATTTGAACAAAAACATTTTAAATACAAAACGTTACACATACAAACAAAGCATACTCTGCATACGTCTGAAAAAAGACAATTCCTAAAAACTTTTTTTTAAATGAAAATCATACAAATGTACATCTAAACTATCACCTACATGTTCCATGCAGACAAAACAAGAATTGATACAAAGTAATGCTACTCAAGCTTTCTTATATTCATTCATGTAACTTGACTCTTGATAGAGGTTTGACTGTCATAAAAAGGGAAATGAAATCTTAGTGAGCAGACATAACATTTAGAATTTTACAGAGGCCACGCATTAATATTTACTTGGCACAATGTCACATTGAATATAACAAACCATGTTTTTAAAACAACCTGTTGTCCTAACCCAGTGATTAATGCTGAATCTGGATTGTAGTTCTCGTACTTTTCCACGACTGCAGGACTTCCGAATGCAAATGGGCTCCTGTCACCATTATTTAAAAGCAAATTTCCATGATTTTGCACATTGGCAATCAAAACCATCTACGAGTAAAACGTTTGCTGAAAAGCTCACCACATACTATAGCTCCAAATAGCTTAAAAAAAAAAAGATGGTATGATTCTTTAAGTTACTAAACAGATTTCCTCAAAGGAGTAAAACAGTTGTATTCCAAGTGTGTACTCAATGGCTTTCTTTACGGTCTAAGCTTGTCATGTTATTTTCCCTACTTATGAGAAGAACAGTAATGAGTTTATGAGTTTTGGCACACTTTTCCCCCTTCATTGTCGATCCATAATCTTAGAAGTTTCACTTGATTGAGAGTGATTAGATGATTAATTAAGTTTTTATTTGTGTTCCACAATGGGATAATTGTTTAACACGAGGCTGTAAAAGTGACCATAGTGACCTCAATATCTTGAGAGGAGAGAACAGGCCCTAGATATAGACCAATGGGGAGAAGCAATGTTTGGGGGACTGGAGCATTTTTGATGATATAGACCAATGGGGAGAAGCAATGTTTGGGAGACTGGAGCGTTTTTGATGATATAGATCAATGGGGAGAAGCAATGTTTGGGGGACTGGAGCGTTTTTGATGATATAGACCAATGGGGAAAAGCAATGTTTGGGGGACTGGAGCGTTTTCGATGATATAGACCAATGGGGAGAAGCAATGTTTGGGGGATTGGAGCGTTTTTGATGATGTGTTCAGCGGGACAAAATAAGAAGCAGAAGAGAACGGAGAAGGAAGAAGAAACACAGAATAACCCAGCACTGAGCTTTATTGTGCGACTGAGCGAAGTTCATGTTTGTAAGTCACGTGGCTATTTTATATGTTTCTGTGGGAAAACCTTAAAAGCGTCAAATAGGCATTCCCTGCCAAACTTTAACTTGATTGGTGGCACGTCTGCCAGCGCAATATGCACATTTTTATATATTTAATTTGATTAGGTAAATCTGAGCAGTTCTTCCCACGACTGCGCACTGAGGAGGCGAAGCGAAGAAGTGCAGAGGGCACCCGCTCGCCATGGCGCCAAAAAAAAAGCGGTTTGGTGATTTAGGTCCGGCCGCTGTTCCGTGTCCCGTCGTCCAAGGGCACGAGAGAGAGAGATAGAGAGAGAGAGAGAGAGAGAGAGAGAGAGAGAGAGAGAGAGAGAGAGAGAGAGAGAGAGAGAGAGAGAGAGAGAGAGAGAGAGAGAGAGAGAGAGAGAGAGAGAGAAGTGCTTAGCGGCCGCCCACTGTTCCTGCTGGAGGTGCAAAAAAAAATGGCTGCGACCGTCCGCGGGGGAAGCGATTGAAAATCGATAGGCAGGTACGTCTCTGATTCACGGGGTGTAACAGGAAACGTCCGGAGTCCCAGCGCCGCGGGACGGGCCCGAACGCGGCCGCTGCGGTCAGGCGATCCGCGGTTTTATCGCAGCGCGGAGTCGGGTCTGTCCGGAGGAAAGGGGGAAAGGTGTATCATTCAGTGCCCTGTGGGTCACACCGTCCCCCACCCCCAACAAAAGCTGAATCTTAGCTGTGGGCACGTAGCTAAATAAACACTTTAGTGGTCCCAAAAATCTTTTCAATGGTTACTGTGCATTTTTTTTCAACTTCTTATTTTAAATTATTGGGTAGGACTGACTGAACCTGCCCATATCCTGGGCGACGCAATCGCCAAATCACCGACCGCCCCCTACGGAGCTAGCAGTACGCACTGCCACAATCCAAATGTGAGCTGGGACCATGGGGCTCATCCATGCACCACTGCGTGGTGCCTCAACCCATGAGCCCCACCAAGCAGCCCACTTCCATTACATTACATTACATTACATTACAGGCATTTAGCAGACGCTCTTATCCAGAGCGACTTACACAACTTTTTTTACATAGCATTTTACATTGTATCCATTTAGACAGCTGGATATATACTGAAGCAATTTCAGTTAAGTACCTTGCTCAAGGGTACAACGGCAGTGTCCTACCCGGGAATCGAACCTGCGACCTTTCGGTTACAAGTCCAGTTCCTTACCCACTGTGCTACACTCCGTCCTCCACTTCCACCGTACTTCTGTAATCAGTGCTCCCCTGCAGCTATGTTAACTAACTGGCTTGCTACAAACAAAACAAGTAAATGAGAAATAAACATGAGGTAAAGTGTCCAGGCAATATTTATTTTGGGGGCTTTACCCAGAGGATAAAAAGTGATACTTGGCCAAATTTATAAATGGCACTCAATTACTGGAGTTACTGGACCGTTTCAGGAGTAACCTGTCCGATTTACTCGAGGTAACTCGTGTACAGTTATTTTCTAACGTTGCCTGGTGGAGAGAGTGTTTGTGTGTGTGTACACCATGGAAGCATTCAAGGCTAACTGGATCCTGGACGTCTACAGCTGTTTTCATTCCCCTGAAGTCTGGAGGAGCTTAAAATAGAAATAAATGTGTTCTTCACCGTGAAATAAAGGTGGGTCAGACAGGCTTCTCAGTCTGGATCATCATATCCCCTCACTTTAGGTTTCAAGGACGAGCTTAGGCCCCCTGTTGTTACTCAAATCACGGTCCTCGAGGACCGAGAACTGCTGGTTTTCCACCCTTCCTTTGCCCTGGGGGGTCAGGTGTGAAGATACTGTATGTCTGCCCAATCAGCAGCACTGGTTGTTCAGTTAATTACCTGGGAGAAAAGAAAACCAGCGCTGGATTTGGATTCAAGGGGCAGACTTTAGTTTCCATGGCTGAAACTGATGGAGCCTGGTTAGTTAGCATGCAGTGCATGGCATGTTTATGAGGTGTTCATTTCACTTGTTTCCCAGGTAAATTAGTGAACATTTGCCACATCTTCATTGCCTCGTTCCATCGGCTGAACTAAAATGTCAGCAACCGAAGCTTATTAATTGCCCACTTGGCTAAAAGAATAAATAAGAATGTGATGTGATGCAGTGAAACTGGCTGTATTTGGTTATAACTACCCAGAGCTAAATTTGACTAGCTAGCGTGACTTATTTCACTGCCTCTGCTCATTTCAGTAAGTAGCCACAAACCTGCATAGGAGTTAGCATGATTTTACATAGCTAATCTTGCTGGCTTGCCTGTTAATAAAACTAGCTTGCTGGTGGTCGCATTGTATTTTTTAATAGTTAATATTGTTGTATTTTTAATTTATATATATATATATATATATATATATATATATATATATATATATATATATATATATATATATATTCTACATAATGTAGTGGGATATTTAAATGTATTGTAAATTAAATAAAAATACACTACACTGATATAAATACATTAATTTGTATTAATGTATGTAGCCAGCCACCAGGCCCAAATAGATCACGTATTAGTGCTGAGGATTACGCAGGCTTCCGTGCCATTTTGAAACGTTCTGCAGTCATTTTCAGAGCTGTTTTAATGCTTAGGTCACTTCGGCGGGTTTTCTCCCGGGCGTCAGCACTTACGCAGCACGTCTCATTGACCAGCGGCACGGCACATCCACTTTGAAAACAACTGTCCACCTTTAATTGTTTAACAAGGACGTTAAAGGTGACTAACTTTGCCAAGCGGTCCGGCCTCGCGGTGCGGCCGGCATTGATTGGCGCTCGGCGTGTAAGTCAGCTGCCGCCTTTGCTGCTTTAATCTAAAGTTTCACACCGGTTGCAAATGCGTGTGGGGTGGGGTCACTTGAGCACAGGTATCACTTAACAGTCAGAAACGCTTTTAGAGACACGTTTATACAGTACTATGTTGAATAAAATGAGTTTGCAGCAGCATTTGCGAATATATTTTCTGTTTTTTCTTTTCTTTTCCTTTTGCCACATCTGGTATTGTGTGGTTTTATTTTACTACGCTGTTAAAAGAGGCATCCAAAGAGCCTGTTATATAAACATGGTTTCACTGTGTATGCAGTGTACACTCCGTGGCCACTTTATTAGGTGTGCTCGTTAACACTAGTGGTCTGCTCCTCAAAAAAAGCGAATCATATGTGGCTACGACTGAAACACAAAGCACGCAGACATTAAGTTGCTGTTTGACCGAACGTTAGAATTGGCAGGACGCGTGATGCAGGCGACTTTGACTGCGGTGAGATTGCTGGTGCCAGACGCGGTCGTTCCAGCGTCTCAGAAACTGCCGCCCTCCCGGGATTTTCACACGCACGCCGCGGTCTCCAGGGCGCGCGGAGAATGGTGCGATAAAACAGCAAAACAATCCAGTGAGTGGCAGTTCTGTGGGCAAAAACACCTTGTTAATAAGAGAGGTCGGGAGAGAATGGGCAGCCTCGTTCAAGGCTAACAGAAGGGCCACAAATCCTCAAATAACAGCTGTTTACAGCGGTGGTGTGCAACAGTGCATCTCTGAACACACAACGCATCAGATCTTGAAGTGGTTGAGCTAAAGCAACAGACGACCATGCCAGATAGTCGCTGCCCATGTGCCTAAGCATTGCTGCTGACCATGTACAACCCTTCAGGGCAACCGTCTACCCTTTTTCAAATGGATACTTCCAGCAGGATAAGTTTCCAGCAGGATAAGTATCAATTTGGCACAAACAAGCACAGCAAACGGGTTCCGCAAACATGCCAGTGACTTCAGTTTTCTCCAATGGCCTGCTCAGGCCCCAGTCCAATAGAGCGTGGAACAGGAGGTTCGCAGCTTGAATGGGCAGCCAAAAGATCTGCCGGAACTGCGTGATGCTATCGAGTTAGCATGGACCATAATTCCTAAGGACTACTTCTGGCAGCTTGTTGAATCCATCTCGCAAAGATTTCAGGCTGTTCTGGAGGCAAACTAGCAAACTAATACCTGCCACTCGATAGGTGTACCTAATAAAGTGGCCACTGAGAGTATGTTGCAATGTCTAGTGTCCCATCATCATCATGGTTAAGACTTGGATGACTGTAAAAAGGAAAAATCGGAAGATCATGGGCTCGCAAGCTGTCGTACCTGTTTGAAGCATTTTTACTGTGAGTCCTGTAGTTCAGATTGAAACCTGATTGGGCCAGTGCTGCCCATGACTGGCATTCCCACTGGTATGAGGTATGACAGATCTGGTCAGTGGGGCAGTTGACTCTGCTGTCCAGTAGTTTTGTGGACAAGAAGTGATTGGTTAGCTGTACCGTTTTTAGCACATGCTAGCGTGCGGCACTCCCATATTGTATGATTTTGCAGTGGCGAGACAGACCTACAGTATAGCTGTGGTTGGGCGTTCCATATTTCAGTGCAAATGGGGAAGATTTTGAATAAGGCGTGTCACCTCGCCACAGTCAGCTGGTCACAGGCACTGGAACTGTGCATGCATACATAGTGCTCGGCTGAAGATTTCTGGAGTCGTTCAAGAAAGATCACCATTTTGGAGAGACAGGTGCCATGACGTGAATGAGATGCTTTCTTTTACCCCTCTCTGTTTTTCGACAGCAAATGCTTGTTTTCTATAAATACGCCACAGTGGGGCATTAAGTGTGTTCATTCCCCGTAATGTAATCAGCTTTGCAAGCCCTCTTTCTCTCTCTCTCTCTCTCTCTCTCGCTCTCAAAAACGAAAGCCATGGAATCTATTGTTTAAGTTGTCTTTTAAGCTTCCCTCTCTGTTCAGGGTTCCTGAATGAGAAAATGCCTTTTTATTATTTTTGAGGCTGAAAATGACTAGTGGCTTTGTAATCTCTCTATGAAACAACCTTAGAGAAAGTACTGTAAGGACACAAAGGGAAGAAAAGTTGAAGGTTTGCTATTTTTGCCCGGTGATAACACACTAACTCTTAATGTCCTCCTGCTTAATGATTTACTTTAATAGCATCTTTGCTGAGTTGCATGTACCGAAGCTGCTGTCTGCAGCAGAGGATCTGGAGGAGGGTGCTTTCTTAGAGCACTGGCAACATTAATCAGGACAGGGAAAAGCCCTTGCCCGTCATGGTTTTTGGAAAATCTTCTAGGAGAAGGTGTGTGTACAGTAAATGTCTATAAAACAATGGACAAGGCCTGTGCCAGTTTGCTCAAGTTTTAGAGAATATACACATTCGCGAGCACAACAGACACAAATAAAGCACGCGGAGGTGTTCGCGACTTCTGTCCTTTATTTGATCCCACCGTGTTTTACCCCATACCACACAGCCAGCCAGCAGCCACCAGAGCAAACACTGCTCTCTTTATGGCTGAACTGTCTAATTTCTCCCAAGGAACTAAGAGACTCTTTTTAAAGAATCGGGATGAGAGTGAAAAATGCAGTGGGTGGTGGTGGGTGGCAGGGGGAGTGGGGTGGGGGGGGGGGGGGGGTAGGGGATGGGGGGGGGGTGACAGGCCCTTGGAATCTTAACCTCTTTCTCCTGGCGCCCGCACTAATCAACCCCTATAATTTATGCAGAAAATATGATTTATATTTAATTTCACTACACTTGCATTGTTAATTTGAGATGTAATTAACGCGTCGCCACGGCAACTAATTTCGCAATGCCGTAAATTATCGCCGCCTTTTCATCAAAATTCAGTTACTTTGGCTCCTGTGTGCAATGTACTGATGCAATTAGGTTACCGGGGCAACCCGAAACTGTTCATTTTCTTTTGTGTAATTGCAATGAGGCAGAAGTTTTTATATCAGAAGTCATGTTCACTTTTTTTTTTGTTAACAAAGAGCACACGCAGATGGGCACTTCTGCAAAATAATTGCGGACCCAGAGAGCAACACATTCAAACACAGCAAATGCATGCTCGTGCACACACGCACACACACACACACACGCACACCATTCACAACCCCCCACACAAACATACACACTCCGTACACACACACACACACACAAACATACACACACCACTCAGACGCACACACAGACTCCACACACACGCACCACTCATACCCCCCTCCCCCCCCCACACAAACATACACACACCACCCACACACACACACACGTACACACACGCACACACACTCCACACACACTCAGAAATACACACTCACAGATGAAAGGTGCAAAGTAAATGGATTGATTACTGGCAATGCCCGCCCATTATATCCGTGCCGCTCTTCAAGGGTATCCCTTCAGCAAGGACAGAGAGGGGGGAGTCTATTTACGCCACGTGTGCTTGCCGCGCAAAAATTTTTAGCCGTGCCCGTACGGACACGCGCACCACCCCGCCATCGCCCTCGCGGCGCCCATCCGGCTCTTTTGTTCCCCCTCAGACGGCGGCAGTTACGACTCCGGCACTATAATCGACTGCGGCTAATTCGCGCGCGGGCCGGCACTTAGCGGGAAAGGCACCGGTGTGGCCGCGGCGGTGGCGAAGGCGGCGGCGGCGGCTTTGCCGGTCCCAGACGACGTGCCCGTCCCGCGCCCGCGTCCTTCCTCCTGTGAGGCCTTGCGTGACCACCCCGGTGCCAATCTCCTCGGTCCCACTCCCACTCCTCCCCTCTCCCCTCTCTCCAGTCTCGAATTCATCCCCCCCTTCGCTCCCTGGTCTTCAGTGGAAATATCAGGTCATTGGCTGCTAAGCTGTGGTTAACTGAAAAGGTAATTAAATTTGTAAGCAGGCTTTTTGAATCTTTTTAGCCTCTTCAGTAATACCGGTAGGGATTACGGGCCGTTCTGAAACGCAGCTGCAGTTTGGCTTCCCCACCAGCAGAGGCCAAGCCGCCATGACCAGCGCAAATCTGATCCCCATCCCTTACTGTACCTGTAATTAGCTTGCATTAGCCATTGCTGGCTTTCCATTGAAAACAGTTACTCGAAAGCCAAACAGCACATTACTATTAGAAACGATTCAATTTTCCAGTTTTTTTTTTACCCATTAATAAAAAACAGTTTTAAAAGTCTTTCTGATACTCTCTGGCCTGTGGAGGTTTCGTGCACAGTTGTCGGTACATACTCGCCATGCGGTCAATACTTTGATTTTTGTGGCGCTGTTTGATTTTCAGGTGATGTTACCCAGGGATTGATTTGCCATATCCATGTTTCAAAGAGAAAGAGAGAGGGAGAGAGGGAGGGAGAGAGAGAGAGATTCCTCTGAAAGATTTCTGTTTTATCTCGCTTCATTGTCCCTGCTGACAGAAAACAACAGATTAACATCATTTACAAAGACAGGGTAATGTATGGGGCTTGGGTTTGGGGGGGTGGGGGGGTGGAGGTTGGGGGGGGGCGGCGGCACCACATCTCAGGAGAGGGACTCTGGGTAGGCCGCAGACACAAAACATCCCCCCCCCCCCCACAAAAATAATAATAAAATAAAACACGCTCCTTAAAAGCAGAAGCTTATTTCGCCAACCGTTGTGGCACACCGGACGTTTCCGAAACGTCGTGTTTCTGACATTATTTTTTCCATTTTGGCGTGGAGTGGGAGCCGGAGGAGTGGAAGGATGTGGGATCTGCTCTCGTTTAGATCAAGCGGCCAGGGCTTCCTCAGCCAGCTTCCCCTGCTCTTTGATCACCTCACTCTTATTATTATTATTATTATTATTATTTTCTGAATATTATTCTTTTTCTCCTTCTACCTCCTCCTCCTGTGTGCGTCCCTTTTATACGTGGAGCGTGGTTCTTCTCTTTTTTTCGGCTGTCTCGCGCTCGTGTCCCGTATTGTGTTCAGGATTTCTAATGATTGGGGGGGGGAGGGAGGGGGAGTTCAAGGCGTTCGTACGACGCAGTAGGTTAGCGTACCTCTCAAAGTATTCTGCGTTGACTGTATAACCACAAAAGGGAAAGGAATGACTGCTGATACTGAGGGTAAAGTATGATTATGGATGTAGATCCGAATACTCTTGCAAAAGATATGATTGCCCTTATACAGTGGAGCGTTAAAAGCATGGCATGGTTAGTTTCAAGGGGTTCATACCCTGGATGTGCATAATTGGATTTTACACAAACATATAAAGTAAGCTCCATAATATTTGGGACAAATACTTATTTCGTTTTGATCCGGCTCTGTATTTTACTATTTTAGATCTGTAATCGAACAATTAACATGTGGTTAAAGTGCAGCTTTTTAAAAGCGTATTTTTATACACTTTTGTTTCACCATTTAGAAATTGCGGCACCTTTTATACCGTACATAGACCCCATTTCAGGGCACTATAAAGTGTTTGGGACGTATTGATGTTATGTGAATGAAAGCCGTCATGCACACTTTGTCACATATCCTATGGACGAAATGACTGTTTGAAGCCTGTGACCCATAGACATCTCCAGGTGCTGAGTATCTTCTCTGGTGATGCTCTGCCAGGCCTGTACTGCAGCCAATCTTCAGTTCCTGCTTTTTTCGGAGGCTAGTTTTCTCTTCAGCGTATGAAACACATTTTCAGTTGGATTCAGATCAGGTGAAGGCCTTGGCCAGTCATGAGTTTTTGGTTTTGAAAAATTGCTTTGTTCCCTTAGCAGTTTTTTTGGGATCATTGTCCTGCTGTAGGATGAAGCGCTGTCCAGTGAGTTTGGAGGCATTTGGGTGAACATGAGCTGATAAGATGCTTCTGTGCACTTCGGAGTTGATTTTGCTGCTGCTATCTGCAGTTACATCATCAATGAAGACGGGTGAGCCAAGCCATCCTGTTTTTTTCAGCTTGCAGTGTAGCCTCTGTAGTTGTGGAATCTGCACCTTAACCACATGTGAATTGTTTAATTGCAAATGTAAAATTGTGGAGTACAAAGCCAAATCAAGAAAAAAAATATCTTTGTCCCAAACATTATGGAGCTCACTGTACAGTATGTGCATTTGCTGGCACTACGTGCTAGTATGCATACTAATATGTATTGCCATCTACAATTCCCTACTTCAGTCCTCAGTCTAAAAAACATTGTAGGTTGGTTTCCACCCAGCTTTACTGACCCATGAAATTCCTCTGTTGGTGTAACAGCTTCATAAGGTGTAATGTGTGTGCATGCACTGTGCAGCGGTATCTGCTTTTCTCTTTAGGGTTTTCACACTTGATTATAAATATAACATTCAGCATGTAGACGTGATGGAGCACGTGCTGATTTGTATTTTTTTTTTTAAAGCAGTATGCCAGAAGGGAAAATGGCTGCATCGAGCGTGAGTACAGTGTGGAGTCCTTTGGCATGTACATGGACGGTTATCATGGACGCATTAAGCTACACGTGTACATGTGGTTGTCATGGATACAACAGGCTGTTTACTTTACAATAACAACATGGATAGATTGATCCGTCGTTTTTTTCCCCACCATGTCAATTTGCCAGACTACAATATATGGGGTCTCTTTACGTTGCTGCGGGTACGCAAGCAAGAAAATGCATTACGGGAGACTGTAGTTTCAACATTAAAAAGTGAATAATTTGGGTAAGCGCTCCCTTAATAATTGGTCTTTCTCCACAGTTGTCTGAAATGGCACCACAGAACAGGGTTCCTACAGCTCAAACACTATGGCGTGAAGTTGTGAAGCGGCTTTGTCCCACATCAGTGGCCTGCTTTCTGTACACACTGAGTACTCCAATAATTCTGACTGATTTGTTGAGAATGGCTTTCGCACGTTGCACTTGGCTGCCGATGGGTTCAGAAGACCCTCCTGCGCTGTGCTCAGTGTGTTGAATTCGACAGTTGGACGTGCCTGTAGACTGGCGGGCCCTCGTCCTGGGTGTTAGCGTGTCTGGACTCACTGGCTATCCAGAAATAGTCTAATAAAGGCAAGAATTCAAGGAAAGTCTAATTGAGAGGGGGGGGTGGGGGTGGAAAATAAACTTCAGAGTTGTTTTCATGAATTCTATACCCCCTTCTTTAAAAAGAAAGGGGGTAAAAGGTTTATTCGCCCTTGTTTATTTATCCAAGTCTAAATTCTGCATTTGTTTTTGTCGCGTTTATTCCCATTTTACCAGCACAAGGGGCCCTGGAAGACGAGTTACCAAGGAACACAAAATTTTAATTAGTGTATTTTAATCATTCAGGCTTTTCAAGCTAATCCACAGACCCCTGAGAATCCCCAAGATGCTGCTCTGCGCTGCTTTACCATTTATTGTTGAGTCTATTATAATTACTGTTAGCAGGTGGGGGCTGGGAGACGTTTATTATGTTTTTCCATCTTTATTATAATTACTGAAAAAAAATTAAAGGATGCTGTTTCATTAAGTTTAGAGATGATGCCATTTCCCAGTGTTTTTCTACCCGTCCTCTGATTTCTCTCTCTCTCTCTCTTTGTTTCTTTAATTTCATTATATTCTCTTTCATTTCTGGATATTTATACATTGCTTTGCATTATTTGAAAAAAAATATATAAAAAACACAAAATGAAAGCAATCTTTCCGGAAAAAGAGAAAAGGGGGGAAATTAGATGTTTTAATTGTGCGAATATCTGCAGCTTAAGCTAAGAATCCGTCTAATTCTCTGAGAACTCTGTTGATGCACCCTGCCAAAGTCCGTACTAATTTAAAAGTTGGTGAAACAATGGGACAAATATGCACTTGGACTCAGATCAGAACACACAGACGGAAACTTTTCCTTCATTCTCACAGTTAGCAGTGAATGAAGATGAAAGTTTGTGAGTAAATCGTTAAGCCTCAAGCTCTGACTGTTCTATAGGGAGCTCGCGTCCTCCGTAAACATCTTTTTTTATCCCTGTGTGTGTGTGTGTGTGTGTGTGTGTCTGTCTGTGTGTGCACGCATAGGGTTTGTTTTGTAGCTGCTTGCAAAGCCTTTACAACTCGCTCATACAGTGTGTTACTATAACTTAAAATAAAATGACCAGAGAGCCCTCTTCAGCTGCTGTTTCTAATTTGAAGAGTGTCATGGGAAATTCTGTTGACAGAATGTTCGCGCTTTCTGGATTTTCCTTTCAGACATGATGGGCCCTTGTTTCACACAAACACACAAACACACATGCGCGCACATGCACATGCACACTCACATGCGCGCACATGCATAAACGCACATACACATATGCACGCAAACATACAGACACAATGTATTTAGCGAAAAATCATGGGTCTATTCAGGGGCACACACACGCACAGACTCACACAAACACATGGGTGTGGATGCACACACACACACACACACACACACGCACAGACACGTACACGCACGCACACACTTGCGCGCACATACTCGCACACGCGCACACACACACACACACACACACGCACGCGCAGACACATGTACACGCACGCACACACTCGTGCGCACATTCTCGCACACACACACGCACACGCAAACGCACATTTGCGCGCACGCCGGTGGGCCGCCTGCTTGGGAAACGCTCCGTCTCGGAGCCTCTGGTTCAGTGTTGTGTAGGAGTCAGCTATAGCACATAAAGCTTAACGGTTGCAATCATTTCAATGTCTGTCAAGGGTGCCGTTTGGGCTCCAAATTGCGTCCAATCAATTTACATAGGGAGCCGACCTGAAGGCTGCCAACACTGCACTGCACTGCTCTGCTCCTTCCAATCGGGAGGCAGCCGACAGAAGAACCCATACCGCATGTGCCAAATGCAAATTAATGAAGGATCTCGTATTGCGGTGAAGCTGTGGATGTGGCCTGAGGTACTGAGCCAGCGTCTCGGGGAAAGAAGCCGTGTTCTTGCGTTAAGTTCTGGATTTTAGTGACTTAGGGACTTGTCAGCTGGGGTGCTCTCCCCTAGCTTGGACACTAGACCCATAAACCTCCTCCTCTACTTCATCTGCTAGAACCCTAACATTCCTCGTATTCATCTGCTAGAACCATAACCCTCCTCTTCTTCATCTGCTAGAATTCTAACGTTTTTCTGATTCAATTACTAGAACCATAACCCTCCTCTCCTTGATTTGTTAGAACCTTAACACTCCTCTGATTCATCTGCTAGATCCACAACCCTCTTTTTCTTCATCTGCTAGAACCCCAAACACTCACTTTACTCAGCTACTAGAACCGTTAGCATCCCGCTGACTCATGCTGTTAGCTTCAGTGAGTTTTAAAGTATGCCTGAGAAAGCTCAGTTTTGGGTCAGAAACCGAAGGAACTTGACCCTAGACAATAAAAGGTTGAATACGGTTGAAAATCTGCTGCTCGGCTTTGAAGCACGGCGCGTTTACAGTTTCTAAAATTCTCTCGGGTCCTGTGTGTATTTAGCACCAAATCATGGGTCTATTCGGGGGGCTCCTTTGGAAAGGCGAGGGATAGGGGGAGAAAAACAGCAAGTCGCCACTTTAGAGTGGCTATTTTTCATGTTTTCATGAAAAATTCCACATATCCTCATGAGGTGGGCTTCATGAGAAAGCAGAAAATGTATTTCAGGGCAGATCCCGAGAAACTTTCATTAATACGTCTTTGAAGTGAGTGAAAGGCCCTGCGTAGTGCAATTATAGCGTCTTTGTGAAGTGTCAGGATTTTGGAATTATAAAATCACACTGGAATGGCAATGGTAATTATAGACAAAACAGAAAAAATAAATTCTTTCACACCTGTACAAGATATTTAACAATTTACAGCTCAGTTTCAGAGCTCCTGTTTTTTTTTTTGTAAAGTCCCTCCTGTGGCCAGTGAGCATTTTATGTTTTAGAATGGCAGTATATTGTTTTTATTTTTTATTCTGCCATTGTTTAATGCAGTTTCTTCTACTTTATGTTATCATTCTTATTATTTTATGCTTTGGATTTAAAATAAATGTGAAATCATAATGATGTTTTGTTGCACAGCATAACCAGTATTTTTATTTTCTTTATTTATTTATATTTTATTATTTTTTGTGCAGTTATGAATTCTGCTCTGCCTTCAATGATTTCTGAGGGCTCACCACAAAGAGGAGAAAAAAAAAACTAGTTTGAACTTGTACTGGCGAACTGAACTCACCGTACAGGGAATAAATACAGAAGAATTAAAGGTTCCTGGGTATAAATAAAAAAATTTTCTGCAGAACAGATCTATTTTCTATCTTTTTTTAAAAAAAGGGTACACCTTCTGCGTGCATAGAGACCTGCGTTTCCTTGAGTGAAGCAGAGGATGTGCTCCCTAACAGGTGAAGTGACACCCCAGGCCACTCCCACACCGTACGCCAGCCTTCTCCTGATTGGCTGCGCTGGGGGATTGATGTGACGAAGCTCTGCTCTCCAGGATAACCCCTGGGGAAGCTTCCGCCTGCACCCCCTGAGACCTCCACCTGTCTCACCTTTCATGTAATGCTTGTTTAAACTCGGCAAAATAAACCACAGATCTTTTTAAACAAGGGCTCAATGCGGCAACGTTGTCATAGGAACAGCTGCCCTGTTTTTTTTTTTTTTGACGCAGCCAGTGCTAAAGTGTAAGGTTGCAGGTTAAGTTCTGTTTTGATGGATTAGAACAAAAGGCGGGAGCAAAAGGACTATAGTTAAAAGGTAATCCTCATTTTGAAGCTGGTTTCATGCAACAATTGTTATGTCTGTCGCCAGCTTGTGCTATAAGTGCCCCTACTACTACAAACAAAAGCTACAGAAGTGTCCGTTTTAAATATACACCAAACGGGTCCTCCACTCAGCACATTTAAAAAAAAATTAATTTATCTTGAACCGTATTGTAATAACTGGACAGATACAGGACAGACGTGAGTTATTATACAATATAATATTCACATTACATAAACAAAAATGTAAGCTTTCTGTCAATTGATGTCAGTCTTGGGTTAAATGTACTGTGGCGTGCTTAACCGTCTCTGAGCAACCTATTGATTTTTTTTTCTTCAGTTTTTTTCATATTCTGAGATTTACCCAGATTGGTTTGTTGACGATCAAGGTGGATAAACAATATGCAGGTGCCCTTTTTGAAGAGACAAAGTTAAACTGGCATATTTTTTTCCGACCTCGGTCTGTGTGCTATTGATTAATTGATTCCCCAAGCTCTAAAAAAAGGCAGTCAAGTGCCTGAATAAATCTTAAATTAGACTTCGGATCCAAGGTTTATTTTCAGACGTTGAAGCATTGCGGGGTATGAGGAGAAGACAGGGTTACACAAGTCCCCATATGAACGTGTCCCCATGAAACCATAAAATGAAGGAAAACCAGGAAATACGTGTGGCTTTATTGTGATGTGTGCCTACCATGCACATTCTCGCTTTTTTTTTTTTTTTTTTTTTTTGCTGTAGCGTGTGCTTGCTGATACTACTGAATAACAATTAGCGTGTCAGCGTCAGTTCGAATATGGTACAGTTGGCCGTGTTGAAGTTTTGGTGCCAAGTGAGAAGGGAGGGGGAGAGAAAAAAAAAATGAAACATGCAATTAGCATCGTGGATCAGGCTCGTGGGGTTATATAAAGCAGAAGTGAAGTGCGATGTCTGACGTGTTGCTTCAGGCCGCTGCCGGGTTTTGCGTAGTGCGCGCTTTTCCAGCGTTTTCTTTCTCCTTCTCTCCCCCCTTTTTCTCTGTTCCTTTCTTCTGCGCCTCCCTTTCTCTCTGTCCCTCTTTTCTCGTCTCCCTCCCTCCCTCCCTCCCTCTCTCCACTGCGTCGTCGTTAAACGGCGAACGCGTGCCGTACGCGTTGCTTCCGTTCTTCTCACGCGGGGGCGCCTACCGGTTCTGCAAACTGCGGCGCAGTTTGACTGCGAGCTAGCACTTAGCTTAGCGCTGGAGTTCTGATCTGTGGTTCTGCTAATTACAGCCAACCAAGAAATAGCACGCAAACATTTTTTTTTTAAATATATGGTTGCATTTAGAGATCACAGAAGGCCTATTACAGTCATTTAAAACTATTGTTAGTGCATTTTATCGCTGCTGCTTATTGTTCAAAATGTTGAAGAGATTGAGGTATCATTATAGTGATGGACAACTGTTGGTTGTGCTGTGAAACCCTTTGTGAACGGACCGTCGCGCCACTTGGCTAACAACTGCTATGCCGTCTGCAGCATCTTCACCAATGTTGTACTGATTAGTGAACTTGTGTGTTGGTTAACGATGGAAGAACAGTGAAACTGCAGTTCAGAGTTTGTCAGTTTGTCTGAAATGTGGCACAGCTATCAAAAGCCAAAAAACTTTCAGGCTTCAGCTGTTGTTGAACTCTCTGTATTATAAAGCAAGACAAGCACTAGAGGCATGATTGTTGCGAAGTTAACTTATGTTTTTTTTTAATTATTTTTGCATGTTACCAAATTTACTGGAACAGGTGTAACTCTTCTAAAATCCACAGAACTAAAGAACGCGAACAGCCCTTCTGTACAGTACCTCAATAGCATTCACAGTTCAGTAGCAGCAGCAACTGTTATTTCAAAGACCCATGTCAAAATCTGGACTGAATTACCTTTAAATTACTCTTTAAAAAAACCCTGTTAAAGTTCTGAACTCTCTTTTTTTTGTTGTTTGTGGCTGTAAATGAGTTTAAAATGGAAGCGCTCTGAGCCAGCCTGAAAGAGACGTGGCAGGAGTGAGTTCTCATGGTGCTGGCAGGGTGAGCGCCTTCCTAAATGAGGCGAAGCAGAGATTTGGCTTAACTGAAAACATATGCTGTTGCGCTGATGGAGAAGCCTGCTTAAGACGATCAGTTCAGAGCAGTAAGTGGATGCTGGGAAGGGGCACGTGTGGCAGTTTGGGTGGAGGAGTGTGTTTTTTTAACTTTTTTTTTTTAGCTAATGGGACACCGATGGTTGGACGAGTTCTCTTAATTGAAGCACTTAAGAGGCATTGCCCCCCCCCCCCCCCCCACACACACACACACACACCCCACCCCTGTCAGGTGGCCATGGGACCCTCAGTATGCCCTAAGCCGTAGTTCTCTCACAGTTCCTTTGTGCTTATTAGTGCTTTATGTCTGTAATTATTACCATTATACCAGGCACTGTTGTCGTACTTTATGTAATTTTTCTAATTATAATTGGGATTTCTTGATCTTGTCTCTTTCCCTTGTATGTCTTGATATGACTTGTGAATTGAAATGTGCTGCTCAGTTTTATCACACCACCTTCTGGATAAAGTGCCGTACCTATCTGCGCTATTCTATTATATTCTATTCTGTTCCGTTCTGTTCTCGTCTGTGTGTGTGTGTGTTTGTGTCCGTGTGTGTAATGTGGCTGCTTCACATACGGTATCGGATCGGTCGACTTTTCTCACGCGAGTTCAAAATATCTACATTTGATTTTGTCTGTCCTCCGAGCTTCTAATTTACTGATTTGCTTTTTTCTGCTTGAATGAAACTGACAAACATAGCTGCATGTACACAGCCACATCCCCCTCCTTTGCACAAAATTAAAAATAAATCTAAAATAAATTCATTTCAGAGAGATGGTGGGAAAAGTTCTGAAGCCAATTTTGACAATGCCTTCTTCATCTTGGCCTGAGCAGTATGGCTACACAATAAAATGTCCACTGTTAATTCAACTCTAACAGATAACATTTGATCCCACGTTCCAGAGTGGAGCGATGGTCATCCTGTGTGATGTGGTGTTGTGTTGTGTTGTGTTGTGTTGTGTTGTGTTATAGTGTTGTGTAGTTTGGTCCTGTCTATTGTGTTGTGATGAATTGTGTTATGTTATAGAGAGGTGGAGTTTGGTCCTTTGTGTTGTATTGTGTTGCGTTGTGGAGTGGTGAAGTTTGGTCCTGTATATTGTGATGAATTGTGTTGTATTGCGGTGAAGTTTTGGTCCTGTGTATTGTGATGAATTGTGTTGTATTGCGGTGAAGTTTTGGTCCTGTGTATTGTGATGAATTGTGTTGTATCGCAGAGCGGTGAAGTTTTGGTCCTGTGTATTGTGATGAATTGTGTTGTATTGCGGTGAAGTTTTGGTCCTGTGTATTGTGATGAATTGTGTTGTATTGCGGTGAAGTTTTGGTCCTGTGTATTGTGATGAATTGTGTTGTATTGCGGTGAAGTTTTGGTCCTGCGTATTGTGATGAATTGTTTTGTACTGCGGTGAAGATTTGGTCCTGCGTATTGTGACGAATTGTGTTGTATCGTGGTGAGGTTTTGGTCCTGCGTTTCGTGTTGTGTTGTGTTTGAGTTGCCTTGTGATCCGATGTGCTTCGGAGCGACGGGGCTGGGTCCCGCGGCGTGGGAGACGAAAGCAGGACGAGGCGGTTAAATTGGCCGCAGTGGCGACGGTGATTATCCCCACCTCGCGGAGATCGGCTGGTTAAGTAACCGTGTCTGTTCCTACATTAGCGGCAGGCCCCGGGAAGCACCTCGGCGAGAGGGCCTTGGGCAAAAGCGAGCGTCGTTCGACGGAACACAGACGAGATTTTAAACCGCGTTGTACGGGGAGCGAAACTCGGGGCTTTCATCGTACCACGAGCCCACGTTCCGACCTCCAGCGCTGTGCAGTTTATTCTTTCACTTTGAATTATGTACATTGCGCATATTGTTTTTTTTAAAAATCAGGGAACAGAGTGACTGAAAACAAACATTGAGACAAAAACCTAACCACAAACAAAATTGCTGAAATAAGGCTGTAATTTTGTTTTCTTCTGGGAAGTGGTTTCTCGGTCTCAGTCAGTCCAAAGTTATGCCTTGTGAACTATAAAGCACAGTCCTTTTGAATTGCAAAAATAACAAATTTTGAGAGACAAATAAACTGTTTTCTGGACCAGTACTTACAGTAACACTGTTTCGACAAGTTAGTGACATTATATAGTTACGCTGTGGGGACCACTCAAGTTGCACTTCTCATTATTGAGAACAAAGGGGAGCTTATTAGGATGGCATTCCCACCACAGTCACCAGACCTGAATCCAATCAAACCTCCCCCTGTGGGAACAGCTGAAGAGGGAAAAGGCCAAACATCTAGTAACATCAACAGAACATCTACGGGAAGTGTTGAGAAAGTGCTATGATAAAATGGAGGATGAGGTGTTGCATTAGATGGAGGGATTAGTGCCAAGCAGAGTGAAGGTGGTGATCATCTGCCCACTGAGGCCTCATCTTCCTGTTCTTAGCTGCCTTAGGAGTGGAACCTGGAGTGGTCTTCTGGTGCTGAAGCCAATCAGCTTCATGGTTCAATGCATTGTGGATTTAGAGATGCCCTTCTGCACTCCACTGTTGTAATTTATTTGTTGTAAGTTATTTGATTTATTTTTGGCTTTTCTGTTAGCTTGAACGAGTCTGCCCGTTCTCCTCTGACTTCTCTGATGAACAAGGTGTTTTCGCCCCCACAGAACTGCCACTCACTGATGTTTTTTTTGTTTATCACACCATTCTCTGTAAACTCCAGAGGCTCTAGTGTGTGAAAATCCCAGGAGGGCAGCCGTTTCTGAGATCTTTGAACCACCACATCTGGCGCCAACAATCATACCACGGTCAGAGTCGCTTAAATCAAACGTCTTGCCAATTTTAACGTTTGGTTTAACAACAACTAAACGTCTTCACCATGTCCGCATTGGTTTATGTATTGAGTTGTATGAGTTGTAGCCACATGATTCGCTGTTTGGAGGGGCAGGCTATTTGCGATAACGAGTGGGTGTACCTACTAAAGCTCCTTTAGTGCATACATATAAAATCTCCTGCGTAATATAGTGGGATATTGAAATGTTGTTTAAATTTATTAATGACTTTGTATGCACGTAACCAGCAAGCACAAATAGATCACACACTAGTATTGGCTTCTGTGCAATTTCCACATACGTTCACAAATATGTGTCATTTACACTCTGAACTATAATGCACTAACACATGCAGCGTGTTGTGTGTGTTTCTGCATTGTAGCTTCCTGTTCCTTGAGGGTTTTCTCCACCTTAAATGGAAGGTGTTGCAGGATCCCACGGGGGGTGTTGCGGTGTATTTTTCGATGATGTTGTCAGACGAGTGGCTGACACTCAGCCTTTTTGTGCACACGCAGACGGCTGAAACTGCACCGGTGATGTTCGCTCTCATCCCTTGCCCCCCCGCCGCCCCCACCCCCGCCCCCGCCCCCACCCCCACCCCGCCCAACCCAGGCACTCCCTACTTTTAGCCAACCCCTCCACCCCCACCCCCTTTCTAAAAAAAAAAAATGTTTGCATGATTGTCACCAGCAGAACCATTCACATCTCAGATGTTTGTTTTTGTGGCTGTGGCTTTATTGACATGTGGGACACATTAAGAGGCAGTTTTCACATTTAAAGGTACATTAAGTTATTTGAAAGTTATAAATGTGCATTACATGGTGACATGCAGAAAAAGTTAAAAGTCAAAAGCTGCCAAGACAAGACATGGCACTGGTTTGCAGTGGGGGCGAGGGGGCGGGGTCAAAGCCAAGTATGGCTTTCAATATTTCAGGCCTCTCTATTGTATTTCTATATCTTTCCACGGTGCTAAATTATTATTGGAATGGCTGAGAAATCTAGTTTTTTAGTTTCTAGTCTAGGTTTTGGAACTATATTTAGGTTTACGTCTTGAGACAACAAATGTAAAATACCACCATGCCACCAAGTGCAGTGGCCTTAACATTTGTTTCCTGTGAATATCTTGTTTTTAAGACCAGGATTAAATGAAACTCTTTTTTAAAATTAAAAACTGACCCAGGTCAGACCAAGGTGTTACCTGGACCATATGTCATAAAATGTGGGAAAATATGTTTTTCCATATTTTGGGTGGCAATGTGTTCTACTAGAGAGAGAGAGAGAAATGCCACAGGTTCATGTGGTCTTTGTCTCTTAGCTTCAGCGCTGTAGGGTGGAAATCGCTGCCATAGCCTATGAGCATATTTACAGATGCATGCTTCTCTTCATGAAACATTTATGAGTCTGTGCATTTTTGTAAAGCATCCTTTGTGTATCCTGGAAAGAAGTTAAAGATTTCAGAGGTTGACTTGTAAGACTGCATATTTTGGTAATTAGCCATTTGTGCTCTCGTACTTAATTTTAGCCATAATTAGCCATTTGTGCACACGCGTACATTGTTTGTGCTTGTGCATAATGTTCCTAAATGGAATGAAAAAAATGTCTCAGTTTATCATTAAAAATAAGCGCATGCAAACATTCTTTCTGAATGTAAAAATATCCAGGAGCTGGAGACTCCTGAGAAAGTAATGAAAATGCAATTGCGAGTTTTAGCTTCAGATTAAAACAGAGACTTAAGTTATTAATATAGTAATTGCTTTTTATGCTTTTCAATTTTTTCTTTATTTCTTTTCAAAAGGTACGTTTGCAGTCAGATTTCTGTGTGTAGGTGTTGAAGCAATTGTTCTTTTCTCTGCACCCCCTAAAATAGCAGTCGTGCCAGGCTTGTAAGAAAATTAGTGAATTTAATTTCCTTGAGTAATGAAAATGTCATGCACCATTTTATAACTGCATCAAAAAAAAGTTGGTGTTTTGCTCAGCACAGATAGCTCGGCCCTGTGAATTTGAAAGTTATATGGTTGACTCTTTTGATGTTTTCCAACAGTTTTGTCTCTTTTTTTTTTCATTTCTTGATGCGACTTCAAATTATTCTGAACAGTCCCGTTGTAAATATGAAAATGGAAGTTGTTTGGTGCCACCATAACTCACAGGACTGCAGTTTGAGGAAACTGATAACTCTTTCCTTTTAAACTGCGAATTATTTTACGTTTATGAGTTTGTCTCATCTTCAAGGTCAAAAATGTAATTTTTGCTCTTTCAAAGGGTTATAACCTTAAAAGGGAGCTTGACTTCCATCCTGGCTGATTAATGAGAGACTCCTGCATTTGATGTTTCAACGGTGACATTTTAAACTTTAAATATTTTATATGCATACCCTGAAAAAAAATATGAAGATATGCATTCATGTGGAATAAACGGTATTGCAGAGAAGAAAGCCTGGGTCGGGTATCATTTTAATAGAACAGTTAGAGTGCAATGGTTTTTCTTGGTGATTTTTATTTGAGGTTTTTATGTGTGCGCAAGCTGATTTAAAGGCACACTAAATCACTGGGGATGGGGAGTAGTGGATTATGCATTTAATCAAGTAGCAGGCCTTGGAGAACTGGCTAGCCGAGTAGCCAGGGCACCAGCAAGGGCTTTCTGTACTGCGGTGCTGAACACCCCCCCCCCCACCCACACCCCCCCCAACCCCCCACCCTCCTACCACCCTGTCTCCCTTCAAATCAAATAGCGTTTTCACTTCAGTGTGAGAAAATGAGCATATATCAAAGAGCCAGACCCTACAGGAGGGGAAAGGCTTCTTACTTTGTTGAGCTCAAACTTGGGGTGTCGTGTTGAGAAAAGTTCAGGACTGGCGCTAAAGGTAATTACTGTGCAGTGCAGTGCAACTCACCATTAATATTCTGCCAAATAGACCCACGCCTCCTGCTGTCCTGGTATACCTGCATTTTGGAACTCATTGCAGGGGGCCTATTTTTGGGGGGATTTTTGCCACGTTCAGACGTTAAACTTCCGTTTTCTGCATTTCCAGGTGTACTGTACATTGTGGCCTACAGAGGTGTTACATAAATTAATTTATAAAGTAGTAATATGAGGGGGTCTGCAATGGGAGTGGTCCCTGACCAGAGTCGTCCACAGCCATCACTGGGCTGCAAAATTACATTTTTTCATCTTTTTTGGGCTCACCCAAATATTCGTGTTTAGGGCCACTGACTCCCTAGGGCTGACCTGTGTCCATGACATGACGTACACTCTCTCATGCGTCAGCTGGCCTCACAGGCGCTCAGCCAATCACAGTGCAGGAGTTTGAGGAGGCGGAGCCCTGCGCCGTCCATCGCCGGTTCCCCGTTCGCGGACTAGCGTTCGCTCAACTGCCGCGGCCAACGCCAGCTCAAGCCGAGCGTGGAGGAGCACGCCGGGGCACGCAAAGACATGCCACCTGCGAGCGAGCAGCGCCGCAAGTCCGGGCACGCGGCCGCCGGCAGGCCCGGTCCTGAGCCTTTCTACCAACTGCCTGTTTCACTTTTAACACATTTCTCAGAAATACGCTGTTGTTCATTTTTTTTATTTTTTATTGCTTCATGTTTTTTTTTTTGCAGTTGGTATATGTGTTATTGTTATTCTTTTGGTGTACAAGGGCAATATTTGGTGTTGTTTTAATTTTGACAACTCTTTTAAATACAGTATAAAACGATATAAAACAATATACCTTAAAACGATGAATATCAATATTGTTATCGTACTTATGAATACACTGTTGAAATACATTATAGTCCATATAGCCTACTGTTTAATTTCCGTGCTAATTTGGAGAAAAGGCTGGCATGGAAAGCTGCCTCTGTGTGGTACTTCCAACAAAAGGCTATCTTACAAGTGCCCTGCGAGGTACAGTAGCGTTTGTTTGACCATAATGCGGGCCTCTGAAGCAGTGTTTTAGGATAGAATGGAAATGGAAAAGAAACAGTGGCCAGCTGCATGTGTTTTGGAGGGAAACGTACACTAGTGTGTCCCCTCCTGAACTGAGGGATTAAATTGCTATGACCACACCGGGGTATTCCGAATTTGAGGAATTATTGGGGGGGGGGGCTGTGGGGAAAAAAAGAAGAAAAGCAAGCCTTGGCTGAGTTTTTAATTTTGTATTCATTGTGTGCTGATATGGTAATTTTGTTTTGATTCATCACATATGATGAATATGCTGCCCTGACAAACGAAATCCAGTGCAAATGCTACTAACCTTAACATTTTGCATAAACTTGGCCTGAGTCTTCATAAATCATACATTAGGCTAAAATGTGTTTTTGCAATTCACTAGTGGAGCATATTAAAGAAGGCACAGAACTAGGTTCTGAATGTGGTTGTATAACTTTTCAGGTGCACAAGTACATTTCTGTAAAATGTCTTTCTAAAGTAATCTCATGTACATGTTTCGGTTTAGAGTACTTCTTAATTCAGTAAACCCCTTGTTTATAGTTTCTGTCTTATCAGTGTTCCCAGACTTAGCCACTTGAGATACAAATATCTTGCCCTTGTTTCCCACCTTCATAACTTTGACATTTGTTGAACTATATTTCCTTGTATTTTTTTTTTTTGTCTTTGAGAGCGACTTGAAAAAAGACAAACACTAAAAGTGTGCTACAGTGCATGTCTTATGTACACAGAAGTTACCCAAGATTTGCTCAAGATTTACTCGTATTGAATACATCTTGTGAATACATCAGCAGGTTTGAGGAGATTAGGGTGTTAGTCTAGGCCCAGATGATCCAAAGCTCACCCCCCACCCTTCTGCTCATGAGAGAGAGAGCTAGAGAGAGAGAGAGAGAGAGAGAGATGCCATTACTGCTGTTCTGCTGAAAATGAATATGTGCTCAGGACGCCTGACCACTCACGCTGTCCTGCAGGACAACAGAGCTTTTTAGTTCAGTTTTTAATTTATATGTCGCAGCATTCCGGTCGACCGAGCGACACTATTGGACGTGGCCTTTACATCTGACTGACTGTCCACCAATTAGAGGAGGGATAAAATAAATGGGAAGAAAATGGAAACCTCTGAATGCACCCGAATTAATGGTGTTACGTGGTCCTAATGGCTGACGAAATATGTTTCAGCGTCTTTATTATTGTTATTATTATTATTATTGTTGTTTCTCCTGTCTCTGTTTTGGGGAGAGTTTTGGTTTCATTGTCAAGGCTGTAAGAGAGCTCAGGCTTCAGTAATTATATGGCGAGGACATAAATGTGTTATAAATGCGGAGTCTGCTAATTAGGAAAGTTTGGTCACAGGCTTTAAAGAGAGATCATTACAACCGACAACTTATTTCAGTTTTATTGCTCTTTAAAAATTGTTTAAAATTGAGATGCGTATACATCGCAGTTGATCTAAGATTGGTTTATTTGTTTATGTGGAAATGTAGGAGCGATTACATTTTTGTTTTAATTTCATAATGTAATGTTTTCAAGGTGAAGAAGTAAACAGCATTATCTGTTATGTGAAGTCACTTAGTTACTTGTTTAATTTATAAAACACCATATTAAACAATAGCATTTGACAAGAGCAGTTATAAACATAGTCCAGGGGACATTGTGTGATTAGATCAGGTGTCTGTGAAAATTACTTCAAAACAAATGGGTAAAAATTGGTTTATGGTTGGACTTTATTTTGAACCTTTATTCTTTCACGCGTCGCGTCAACGTCAAAGCAGGGGATTGTCAAAACTGACATTCACATTTTGCCGACGGGAATCGGGAATTATGTCTGTGTTGTGTTATCTGTAGATTTTCTTCCACACACACACGCACACACACACACACACACACACACACACGGATTGAGCTGTTGCAGAAACTTCTGAAAGATTCTGACGGGGAGAGCTGCCTGGTTACATGGCGCGTGGCGGGTGGGTTGAACACAGGCCCGTTGGAGGCTCTGAGTGCGTTTCGCAGGCCGGTGTGAGTGTCGGTTGAATTCTGAATGAACCCTAATTAGCCGCCGGAATCGCGGCGTGGCGCTAACTCCTCCAAGGCACCGATACTGAATCGATCCCTTGGTATGTCTTCAACGGTAACCCGGCACTTGGAGTAAGGAAGTTACACTTTAAATGGGATTTAGAAACAAACAATATTTTTCTTTTTTTTGTATTATCAGAGCGTGGTTTGTTTTCTCTCCCTATTTGCTCCTGAGGGGGATTAGGGCTGTCTGTCACGTTGATGGGCAGCTCTTGAATCACGTCTTCCCGGCAAAGTGGCTGATTTTTGTCAGCCCTTGTCAGAAAAAGAATGGCGTTATCAGTAGCACCTTGTTTGGAGACGCACAAAACCGCTAAACCCACAATTCATGGGAGATCTGTTTACAATCTGCGGCAGCCGGTGACTGTTAAACAGCTCTTCATCCTGGACCACTGTGAGGGGACACAGCAGAGCGATTACATCCTCAAACACTCTGGCCTGGATCTACAGAGGCCTCCCAGCACAGCCTGGGCACACGCACACACACACACACACTCAGAGACACACTGCACACACACACACACGCTTACACACACACATATATGCACACACACACATATACATGCACACATACACACACGCACACACTCATACGCACACTGCACAAACACAAACACAAGCGCACACACACACACACACACGCTTACACACACATATATGCACACACACACACACACACTCATACACACAAACAGGCACACATCCACACTCACATGCACAAACATACACACACACACACACACACACACACACACAAACACGCACGCTCATACACTAATATACTCACACACACACACATACACAAACACGTGCATACACATACACATGCATGCTCATTTTAAATCCATCATTTGGAGCCACAGACACAAAAAAAGGGTGCCACATTTCTTTAATGCCCTAGATAACCTATCTGCCCAATGTCACACGAACACACTCGCACATAAAGACAGTCACAGACGAGCATAAGGAGTTGTGTTTCGGTGTTTGATTGTGTGGTTTTTTTCAGGAGGCTGGCCTGTAGGAGTCATACTGCATAGCAGGCTGTTATGGAGCAGGGTGTAGCTGTTGGTCAGTGGCTGAACCCTTTAGACAGAGGAGCGTAATAAATCTGCATGCAGTCTGGAATTTTTTTTTCCCTCTTTCTCATTATCTTGTCATTATTTCTAAATTGACAGATAATGTGGCATCTATTGAAAAATGCTACACTCTAGTCTGTAGAGTTTCCCATTAATTCTGATTTCTAATTTACCTTTAAGGGGACAACCTGAACGCTAAATGCGGCTTCATGCCCAAGGACGCTGTTACATCTATGTGTTTGCAAAAGCAGAAAATCTAAAAAGGCTGTTTTTTAAATAATTTGCGGGTGTGAAAATTCTTAACTCGGCAAAGCGGTATTTTTAAGATTCGGATTGATATTCATAATGCAACAATAATAAATGTTGAGTCAGTTGTATTTCTAAAAGATTTACACATTAGAAAGTCACTGCTCATGAAAATCATCTTCATGATTTATAATCTTAATACTGGAAAGTTTAAAAATCTGCATGATTTCACATCACAAATGTTGCATCTTTATTTGTGGAGAGTGACCTTTTACATAGAATGGTGTGAAGTTGTAACTATGTGACTTAATTTGTCGTAATTGTACGAAGTTATTTATTGCACATTTCAAAGATGGAAAGAGATTTGTGAGCTACCTTTTCCCACTTGTTTTCTAAATATATCTCTCACGTTAGAAAGACGTGAAACACATAATGTACGTACCGTACTTTCGGAATTCTAAGTCGGTGTTCTAGAACTCGTTGATAACGTTGATTTCGCCCTCAGTAAAGAACGGCCTAATCACATGCTCCTGGTCCTATGACATTAAAAAGGGGTTAAAAGCCGTTTTTGGAAGTGTCCGTGGATCCCTCCTTTTTCCCCTGCCGGTCGGTAGCATTTTTGCTGCTGATTAGAGAGGTTTTAGCGAGCCTTTTATCCTGGGGAGTCTGATTGTTGTTGTTTTTTTTACGGGCCCGGAAGTGGTCTGTGAATAGGGGTGCTGTAAATCACCCCAGTGGCTGACTGGGCCAGTCTTCCAGCTAGAGACTGTGTTGCCTCGAGAAAAAAAAAGTCCCTTTAGATCAGTGTTTCTTTTCTGTTTCTCTGAGGATCTGGAAGTATTTAATACATTTTCACAACAACATAATAATAATAATAATAATAATAATAATAATAATAATAATAATAATAATAATAATAATACAGAAATGAATCAAATTTTTAAAAATTTTCCTGTTGGGGCCCACCACACAGACCCCCTGAAGCCTATCAATAGATCACATGGTTAAGAACCCCCTGTTAAGATGAAATGTTATCCTGAGATCAAGTAGGGGGACTGGCAGTGTCACCTTTCTTCATCAAGGTGAAGGAGACGATGTACTCTGAGGACACAAATTTCAGTGCATATGGTATGCTGGAATCATAGGAAAGAGGCTGCTTAATGTTGAACAAATCAGTTTGGCATTAGTCAGCCGATGTGCAAGTTGAAACTAAGCTAAACTGCTATTTTTGGTAATGATATCTGTTAGCTAATATTGTCTTCTTATTTTGGGTGCGTTTTTACATATGCACTCCAAAATTCAAATTCAACGGCTATTGCTTCCCAGCTTCAAATTCTGTGGTATATATAACAAAATCTACCCATAATCACAACTCAATGGAAAGCAAGTTATGATGGTTTTACATTCAGATTCTGGGCTCAGCATATGGTGTAGGAAGACCCCCCCCCCCCCCCCTTAATTGTATGCAAGAGATCAATTGCTCTGTAAATGGATCCCTTGAGCGAGAGTCGCTCTGCTTGTTCATGGACATCAGGTTAGAGAGGGAGAGCGCTGTTACTATGCGTTATATGGGTGCGTTCCTCATTGGGGGGTCCACTGTCAGAAAATATAAGCTAGGAAGGCCTCTGATACAAATAAGCACTGCCACTGGAGTACTTAACGAAAGTACTATGAGCACTATGACGTAAGGAAATAGTGTCAACTGTATTGGAATTTAACAAGGATTTTGAGGATTTTGGCATCTTAAATTCAAACATCACACCTATTACATTATAGTGTGTGAACCCAACATTCGTGACATATGATTTGGATTCTTTTAAATACAAATGCAGTGTCCTGAGCAGCTAGCTAGGCAGCATTATTATTTAGCTCACATGCTAGCTCTGTGATGTAGGATATACTCAAAATCAACCTTTTCCCCTTCCTGATGCCTCTCAGTCATTATGTTATTCCCTACCGCTTAGCGTGTGGGTGCTTAGCGTGTTGCTGCACACGCGTCAGCTACGCGCCGTTCCTTCGGATCACGGCCTTGCGTCCGCGAGCCGCGTGACGTCACCACGCCGTCCCTTCCTCGACCGCAACGCCCGCGCCTGTGCCGTTCGGTGCTTTCCATTTCCCGGGCTTCGTTCGGTCAGACGGGCAGAGGGGGTTTTGGGGGGGAAAGGGGCGCCAATGACGGATAGCTTCTTTTTTTTTTTTTGGAGCCCCCCCCCCCCCCCCCCCGTCCCAGGGCCAAGGAGGCTACCGCGCGAGTCGATCACCTGCCCCGCGCCGCG
>CM077294.1:7994728-8062228 GCA_039654925.1 Anguilla pacifica
CACACACACACACACACAAGTACTTATATATATGTGTGTGTGTGTGTGTGTGTATTTATTTATTTTATTTTATTTATTTATTTTTTTAACATACGTGTGTGTATTTATTTATTTTATTTTGTTTATTTATTTTTTTAACATACGTGTGTGTGTGTGTGTCTGCGTGTGTGTGTGTGTGTGTGTATCTGTGTGTCCTAGTTTTAATGTGACATACTGTATTTGTATTTGTAAGTAGGCTTGGCTTGCTGTTATAAACTTGCGGGGGGGAATGGTAATTAATGCGGCCTTGCGCTCTCTCCCTCTCTCACCTATTCGATCCTGCGATTTCTCCCCAGACCTTATTTGGTACACTGCACTTCTGGGTGGGGATGTGTTTGTGTGCAGCGCCACGGCAACCAAAGTCAAGGTGACCAGGACCGCGTCGAGCACATTAGATTACCAGAACGCGGAGACAATGCGGCCAGCGCGCCGGGCCGCGATTTATCTCTCCTCATATTGTGAGGCTTCCAGAGGCCCGTCCTCGGGCCGGCTGCAGGCGGATTTATTGGGGGCTTCTGGCCGGCGTGCTCCCGGGCGCGTTTCCTGTGTGACGCGCGCGTGCTGCCTGGAGGCCCGGGTCTACACAGCAGAGCCCCTACACAGCAGAGCCCCAACATATCAGAGCCCCAACATATCAGAGCCCCAACACAGTGGCACAGCTCAATCCGCCTCAGTCAGGTAGACCCACTCAGAGACACCTCAGTCAGGTAGACCCACTCAGAGCCTACACAGCAGAGCTGAATCTGCCTCAGACAGGTAGACCCTCTCAAAGACACGTCAGTCAGGTAGACCCATTCAGAGCCTACACAGCAGAGCTGAATCTGCCTCAGACAGGTAGACCCACTCAGAGCCTACACAACAGAGCTGAATTCACCTCAGTCAGGTAGACCCACTCAGAGCCTACGCAGCAGCAGAGCTGAATCCACCTCAGTCAGGTAGACCCTCTCAAAGACACGTCAGTCAGGTAGACCCATTCAGAGCCTACACAAGAGAGCTGAATCAGCCTCAGACAGGTAGACCCACTCAGAGCCTACACAACAGAGCTGAATCCACCTCAGTCAGGTAGACCCACTCAGAGCCTACACAACAGAGCTGAATCCACCTCAGTCAGGTAGACCCACTCAGAGCCTACACAACAGAGCTGAATTCACCTCAGACAGGTAGACCCACTCAGAGCCTACACAACAGGGCTGAATTCACCTCAGACAGGTAGACCCACTCAGAGGCTACAGGAAGCAGAGGCAGTCACAAGGTCTTCATGCCTGTTCTCCACGACACCTTACCCTTACATGCCCTCCTAAGAAATGCCATTCATTCATTTTGTCCCCTGTAGGGGACATGAGTCGTAATATCCAAGAACCATATATTCCTGTGCGCTGAAATCTACACCGCAAGGGTCGTTCAGCAAAAATGGCATGATATTTTTGAAACTTTTTTTCACTGCTCCTTGGTGTTTTTGTCATTCAAAACACTTGTGTTATGTCAAAAAATTAAAATACTTAAAACCTGTTTTTTTTTTTCTGGGTCACAGGAGGATACACACGCGAAAACTCCTGATTGTCTCTCCCCCCCCACCCCCCCAACACCGGTTAAGCTCGATGCTCTTATTAGCTCCCATCCTGCCCTCTGGAGAAGCGTCTCCTCCCCTGATGCCGCCGCTAACGCGGGCTTATATGGCCGTGAATGGGTAACTCGGAAGAGATAGCGCTAGCTAACCGCGGCGGCTCCCTGTAGCCAAGCGCCGCCGCGGTTAGCTAGCGCTATCTCTCTCCCGAGTCGACGGCTCCCGCTGCCGCGTCAGCACGTCGGCGCATCTGGGAGGGCATCGCCGCGGCGTTCCGGGAAGCTGCCTTCCCCCCCCCCCCCCCCCCCCCCTTCTTTTTCGGATCTTTCGTTTGATATCGCTTTTCGCGTTCCCCCTTTCGGCTAATTGCGATCGGGCGCACGTGCGTCGAACTTCTGAGCAAACGATAAAATAAAACGATAAAAAAAATGAAATTAAGTTAGACGTGCGATGCTGAGCACGTGCCGCGCGCCGTTTGAAAAGCCCGATGTGGGCCGCTGCCGAGCGTCCTGCCTGCACATCGCGCGGCGTGTCGCGTAGCGCGCGCGCTTTTATCTCGTGAAAATAAACCGCTATATTCGCTGCCAAAAAGCGTCCCCCCCCCCCCCCCCACATAGCGACATAGCGACTTTGCGGTTGAAAGTGGCGTCTGGATTTATCTATTTTCTGATATTAGGAGGCCTGGCGGGGCCCTTTTTTTAAACCTGGGGCCGCGGTGTCGTTGTCAATAGCGCCCGTGCTGGCCGCGTTCAGGGTTCATTTTATCAGTTTCCAAAGCGGCTAAATGCGACTAATTTTAGCAGCTGGTTCAAAAAATCTGGCTACTCCCTGGCAGCGCATGTTAAATAACACTGATAATTTATACTCCCCGTCGCAGCGTGGCTGAGAGACTGCGCCGCGTAGCCCGTTGCTGCTAAACTGGAGCGTTAAAGAGTCCTTCAGAGAAGCTGTGAGGCTCGCATGCCAGCGCTGTAAAAATAATCGCTTTGACAGGGGCTATATTTGAGGGCCGCAAATAGAGGCAAAACTAAAAAAGAATAAAGGACGACAACTGACCTTAAAGGTTATTCAGTGGGGCAGTGCGTATTATAACTTTTTCCTGAAAAAAAAATGAATAGAGTTAAATATGTTTTTTTTTTTTTTTAAAGAATGTGCTGAGTACATAATTTGACTTGAATAATTGATTAATAAGTTAATTTAATCTGTTTCAGTTTTATCCCAAATTACTGTACGTCCTTCCTTGTGTAGAGGTGAGGACATTTATTTGACTCAATAGTTTTGATATGACAAGAAAAAAAAAATTTATATGCTTTATTTACGGTTTCTTTTCGGAGTGCAAATTACAGCAACTCTGAGCGCGTGTGGCTCCGTGACCTTTGAACTAAGTGATTATTATAATTATAATTTGGTCCTGATTGCTTTTCCAATCAGTTTGGATTCATTTTAGTTTGAATTCTTATTTACCTCCTTCTGAGAAGCCTGAAGCAGTGTGTTCACAGTGATCTGTGTGCCAGGAGTCAATAAAGGTGACTGTTCTCTGTGGTGCATTTTACTCTTCCCTCCCAATTACACTCGCCGTTCTGCGGAAAAAAACAAAGAAACCTTCTCTCTCTCTCTCTCTCTCTCTCTCTCTCTCTCTGTGTCTGCATCTGCAAAACTTCCAGTTTTTTCCTGCCCGTGTCCTTGATCTGTGTGTGGAATGCAAACCAGCTGCAATTTCCTCATGGATGTAAAACGTTTTTTTTTCTTTTTTCCCCCCAAAAGTGGCAGAAATGGTAGAAAATTACAACTACTATAACTACTTCTGTTTAATATACAACCACTCTGTGACCTCCTCGCACCCTCTAAAAATTGGCCACTGTACGGCTTTGCTTTAGAAATAGTCCTGTTTACACCAGCTTGTGACCACTTGTCGCATTTTGCATGTGTGTGCATCTGTGTGTGTTCTTGTGTGTGTGTGTGTGAATGTGTGTGTCTGTGAGTGTGTGTGAATGTGTGTGTCTGTGTTTGTGTGTGAGTGTGTGTGTCTGTGTCTGTGTGTGTTGGGGGTGCGCGCATGTGTGTGGGTGTGTGTGTTGGGGGTGTGTGCGTGTGTGTGGGTGTGTGTGAATGTGTGTGTCTGTGAGTGTGTGTGAATGTGTGTGTCTGTGTTTGTGTATGTGTCTGTGTGTCTGTGTGTGTGTGAGTGCGCATGTGTGTGTGGGTGGGTGTGTGTGTGTGTGTTGGGGGTGCGTGCGTGTGTGTGTGTGTTGGGAGTGTTGTAAGTGATTTACAGGGGACAGCTGGGTAACAGAGATATTATTTATTCATTTTGGAGTCCCTGGTTTATGCCGGCTGTTCTCTTTTTGCAGTTGCTGTTTGCAGATCTTTCAGACATATTTCTGAGAGTTTTGTAAAAGTGGTGTAATTAAAGAAAGGGCACAGATTTGAAGAGATGAAAAGAGGGAGGCTCGAGAGATGGGAATTTCAGGAAATCTTAAACAGAAGGCAATCCGGAATTCTTAAAGTCCCTGCTTCCTCTTTAAAATCCAACAAAAAAAAAAAAAAAGAAAAGAAAAACAAAATATTCCTGCACAAGGGTCAGGGACTGGTTGCTTTTGTTTAAGTTTTTTTCACATTCCACTTCAGATATGAGAATAATGGAGAAAAACACAAGGTTATGTTTTTTTTGTGTGGTTCTTTTTTTTTGTCCAGTTGTTTTTTTCACAGAGCGGTTGAGTGTTCCTGTAGAGGAAACGAGCCAGGTAGTACGTCTACACACCGTTAAAAAACACCTATTAAATAAATAAGGCCAGTTTAAAAGAATCCCCAGCATGCCAGTGTTAATGTTTGAAGTCGTTTAGAGGTTTGGAGGGAATAAGCTTCGTGGAATCACGGTGCGTTTTTTGTTGCTGTGAGCGCGTTGCGGGCACCTGCGTGTTTGCTCTGCGATCTGCGGCTGCATGCGTCAGGTAAAGCTCGAAAGGCATTATTACCCCTGAGGGGTCAGGGGTCAGGGGTCAGACACTGAGCAAACTGCCAGCTTAGGGCTGAGTATCAGAGATCTCTGCTCGCCCTGGAAACACTCAGCCGCTTAATCTAAATAATCAAGGAGTCCCTTTGCGTAAATATCACTGACCCACGGACAAACACAGGGAAACTCAGACTTAAAAATAATGTCTGGTGAAGGCCGCAGTGCTCCGAGTCTTTGAGAGACCGACTGAAAAGTGCGTTGAAAACAGTGAACTTTAGTCTTGTGCCCGCGCCACACGGTAAAGACGTCCTGTGCCCTAACTCTGCGGAGGAGGAGCAGGAAGGGGACAGGAGGAAATTTTGCAGGCTCTTTTCTTAATCTGTCCCCCCCCCCCCCCCCCCAGTAAAATTGTTTTTTTGACCTTCTACTCAGGAACATTTTGTATCAACTTTATTTCTTTAAAAAAAAAAAGGAGTAGGATTAAAACAATGGTATGATCTGGAAAGGGGGAAGTCACATCAGACTGTATGAAAATGAGATTAGCAAGAAATAGGAAAAATAAAAAAAGAAGTTGAACAGTGAGAAAATACTGTTTACGGTCTAATTTGTCTTTGAAATAAAATAATATGCCTGAGGCAAAAGGAAAAAAAAAAAAAGCTTGTTTGTCAGAGAGTGGCAGTTGGAATATCTAGTGTACGATTTAATGAAAGTTGGATCATTTCTGGGATTCTAGAGCTGGCTGTTGAACACACCCTCCCACTATCCTGAGTGGATTGGAGCTTGACAGCTTGAGGGAGGAGGGGGAGGGGGAGGGGGGGGGGGCACGCACTGTAGTCAACTCTGAATTGAGCTCTGTGCTGACTCTGTGCTGGTTGTTTCAGTTACAGGGAAGGGCATTAACGCTGCCAAATGTGCGGGCGCAGTTCAGTCTAACGTCGGCCTCCCCGCTATTGTTGACGCTGAACTTGGTGTGTTGTTGTTGACAAATATGCAGCTCCCTCAGCCAGCTCGCACAGGAATCCATAAAGGGGGGGTGGGGGGTGGGGGTGTGGGGGAGGGGGGGGAGTTGAGACCGGGAGCATTATCACACACACTCAAAATAACCCAGAAAGCAGGCGGGCCCATATTAGGTAATGAATCTCCAACAGAAAGCCAAGTGAACGAGAAATTTATTGACAAGCCGTGCTACTGTGTGTGTGTGTGCCTGCGGAGAGAACAAAATAACCCCTGGCCTTCGAGAGCAGACGCAACTCCAGCACCATCACACGCTCCTGGTCAGACGCTGCCCTAACACCACGGAACCCGTCTGAGCACCGGTGTTAGGTGTTATGTCCACTGACAAGAAGTGTGGAAGCAGTTCTCGGGTTTTTGGATTTTAGGCTTGGGGGTGTTTCCGAGTCTCTGTCCAGACCGGGGCGAGTACTTCCCAGCTGTAGCCCCCCTAAGCGTGATACTGTACCTCAGTTTCTCCAGAAAAAAAAACAAAAAAAAAACAAACAAAAAAAACCAACTACATTTAGCCCTTTTACCAGATGCGCTTATCCTGAGCAAATTGCTCAGCTTGCCTTCTTTACATGGTTAGTTTGTACAGCTGGATATTTACTGAAGCAGTTCGGGTTAAGTACCTCGCTCAAGGGTGCAACAGCAGTTGGCCCACCTGGGGATCTACCCTATAACTTAAGAGTTACAGGCCCATCGTATGAACCGTTATGCTGCTCTGCCCCCTGGTCGGTGTTCAATTTGGTAAGATTTGGAACTGTAGGCTTGGCGCACTTCCCTGGAGGGGGTCTGATTTTATTAAGAAATAAGCAATTACAGAACAGCCAACAGTGTCGAGTAGACTACTATGCTCACAGGTAATAATAATATTGATATTATTTTTTTTTTAAACCAGATGCTGTTTTTTTGCTGATTTATGTTATCTAGAGTGAGTCCATTTTGCTGTACACATTCTACAATGTACTGAAAATGCTTTTTATGTTCTAACTCCAAAAGTGTGTTTGTGTGTGTGTGTGTGTGTGTGTGTGTGTTTTCTCCAACTGTAGCTGATTGTACCAAATTTCAGTTTTGTCGGGGACAGTTTGCTCCAGGTCAGGCCAAATAAATTTATAGTGTCCCACTATATTTAATTAAGTGATTTTTTTTTCTCAATGCAACTTTCATTTATTTGGACATTAGAAACCTGAACCTCAACTCTTGAAGAATAAGCAGTTTTTACTTTTTCTTTTTTTTTTTTACTTAAAAAAAATACTTAACCTTTTCACCAAAAACAGAGTCCCTGATTAGAAGTTTCATTGTGTCACCAGTGGTGCAGACAGCAGTGTTCTTCAGCGGTTCTGTCCCAAATTAGCCGTCCCCCTGACTAAGCCTAAATATTGCCGTGACACATCCTCAACCTCAGCCTGGAAATGAGCAAATACAGCCACAGCCTAATATCTGAAGCTGAATGGAAATATCCCTTGGTAAATACTAGTGACAGCCATTACACTAAATGCCAACGTATCTCTGCATTTAACCGGTTTGGCTCACACCTGTGATGTCATGTTTCCCCGGCTAAAATAAGAGAGAAGGCTAATTTGATCATTTTCAACCCGACGATGGAAGCAATTTCTGACGTACCCTTAGCGCTCATCGATCCGGGGCGGCATTAAGAGATCCAATCGCGTTCGCGTTCCGTACTGTTGAGGGGGTCGGTCAAACGACGGGCCCGCGAAAAGAAAGGTAAATTCAATTGACATTCAAATCAACATGTGCTAGATACGGTGTATATAGCACTGAGGATTTTAACGGGCTTTCTCAGTTGTCTCAGATTCAGTGAAATACCCACCGAACGTACACAGTGTGAGCCCGCAGGTAGCGAGCAGTGTTTAATTCAGGCTTTTTTTCCCTCTTTTTTTGTCCTGCATTAGTGAAAGCGGTGTTTATTTTTTCAGTTGTATGCTACGATAGATAAGAGCAGAACCCTGGCTCTCGTCAAAGTGAAGTGGTGGCACTGCAGGGAGAGGCGGTGAGGGAAGGAGTCGGCTCCTTTTGCCTCCGCCGTCCGAAATATCTGTCGACCTCGCGATGTTCCGGGCGTGCGCTTCTTTCAGCCGCGTGGCCGGCTCTCTCTGCCGTACGAGGAGGAGAGGAAGAGGGCGCAGGAGGGAAGGAGGGAACGGGATTGTTTTTTTTTTTCGCGGCTCCGCGAGCCTCCGGGTTTAGGAAAAGTAACACTTTGCCTTTAAAAGACTCTTCGGGGCGGGCGAGATAAGGAATTTAGTGACTTTATCAGAAATGCCACTGTTTAATTTAAAGGGGTGAGGCACTTAGGATCTGGCACCGGCCTTTCGGCCTGGTGATAAATTTGCGAGAAAGTGGAAAAGATTGGAGCCCCGGAGAAGAGATTAGAGGGATACAAATATAGAAGTGACACTGCAGCGGGTACTAGTCAGGTGCTCCTCTGAACAAGTGGCTCGTTTCTGATAGGCCTGAGAGAGCGTGGCTGCAGCCCGGGCGCGGCCGCGGGATTGATTGCGCTCACAGATTGATTGGAGCAGTGAGGCATGGGCAGTTTGTGTTTCCCATAACTACAGCTCCCCCCCCTCCTCCTCCCTTTCTCTATCTCTCTCTCTCTTTCTCTCTGTCTCCCCCCTCCCTTTCTCTCTGTCTCTCTCTCTGTCTGTCTCTCTCTCTGTCTCTTTCTCTCTCTCTGTCTCTCTTTCTGTCTCTTTCTCTCACTCTTTCTCCCCCCCTCCCTTTCTCTCTCTCTCTCGCTCCGTCTCTCTCTTGCTGTCTCTCTCTCACTCTTTCTCCCTCTGTCTCTTTATCTCTCTCTCTTTCTCTCTTTTCTCTCTCTCTGTCTCCTTCTTCATCCCTCTCTTTCTCTCCCTGTGTCTCTCTGTCCCTCTCACCCTTTCTCTCTTGCTCTCTTTCTTTCACTCCATCTTTCTTGCTCTCTCTCTCTTCCTCTTGTTCTCTCTGTCTCTTTCCCTCACTGTCACCCTCTTTTTTTCCTCACTCACTCACTCTCACTTTCTCTTTCCCTCTTTTTTTCCCTCCGTTTTTCTTTCTGCAACAGTTGGTGTGCGTCCGGCTTGGCTGTGCTCCACGGCCTGTTTGATGTGGTTTCCAGAAGGCCTGAACTGCAGTCCCTGGCCAGTCATTCTGTCATCGGCAGACCTGCTGTCTCTTTAGCCTCCATTGACTCCTTTTAACCTCCTTCTACCTTCCTCACATTTAAACAGCTGCGTGCCTCTCCTCTTTCTTCTTCTTTGGAAATTATCGGGCCCCTTATTATTTTGAAGCAGGAGAGATTCAACTCGGTTCTTCTACCTTCTTCACATTTAAGCAGCTGCTTGCCTCTCCTCTTTCTTCTTCTTTGGAAATTATCAGGCCCCTTATTATTTTGAAGCAGGAGAGATTCAACTCGGTTCTTCTACCTTCTTCGCATTTAAGCAACTGCTTGCCTCTCCTCTTTCTTCTTCTTTGGAAATGATCAGCTCCTATATTGTTTTGTAGCTGGAGAGATTCAACTCGGTTCTTCTACCTTCTTCACATTTAAACAGCTGCATGCCTCTCCTCTTTCTTCTTCTTTGGAAATTATCAAACCCTTATTATTTTGTTGCAGGAGAGATTAAACTTGTTTATTCTCCTAAATTATCCCACTGTAATCATATTCAAGTCTTAGTTGCCGGGACAGTTTTACACCTACAGCAGATATCTGATGTTTGTTGTATGTCTTGACTAAATTAGGGAGTATTTCTTTGCGGAGGTCCTTGGTTTTTTTTTTTGCCCTAACATGGACATGCTATGTTCTCGGTTTGGGTATCTGGGAAAGATAAAAATGTTACATTCAAAGATAAATGGAATCCTCGCTGTTCTGATAAATTTCTGCTGAATGGATTTTTATCTAAAAAAAGAGTATATTTTAAAGGTTTTAAAAGGAGCCGTTTCATGATATTTTTTTTCTTGCAAGTCTGTGGAAGTCTTCGGGTACAACGAAATGTTAAATGATTTATGTAAGCAAAATTTGATGTTTTGTTATCGAATAAAACACATTAGCTACCTCTGGTATTTTGTTCTTTCGGATAGATTGGATAAAGTTAAAGGTGCTGCGGAGCAATCTTACTTTGCATAATTCTTCTTTTGCAGGTAGCCAAAGTACTGTAAGTGTCAGCTCCTGACATTAAACTCAGAGTCTCGGCGTAAACTCCCCTGTGCGTAATGCTGTAGCTACTGCCTGAAATCCCCACCTGATTAACTAAAACATTTCACAAGTTGTAATAACAAGACTGCTGTTTTTGTAAGCTCGGTTTTTTTCTCTCTCTTCCCGTTAACTGGAAAACACAGCAACATACAAATACGGCGAGCTCGAGAAATTCATCACTCACCTTGAAAACTTTTACTGCGCGCCCACCGAAAGAAACGCTTGCGCAAAGGGTTGTGCAAATACTGTCAGTGGCCAGAGGGGGCAGCGTCTCCATCCAGCTTTGGACAATTTTTTTCCCCCCCCTTATCGAAGAGTCGAGAGAAAAAGAGATGGTTAAGCATTCTTAATTAGATGGATCATTTAAAAGGGCTTTACTGGCTACCCTTGGACACTTTTCCTGCACATCACAGCATGTCACAGGTAAAATGATAGGCTGAGGAGATACTTCCAACTTGCAAAAAAAAAAGAAAAAAGAATGAAGGAGACTCAAAGGAGAGAAGAGAGGATGCAAAAAACTGACAAAGACCAGGTTGTGGAAGTGTATTTTCTTTAGCAGAGCAGGGAACACACTAATTCTTCAGGTATGATCCCTGTTTACCGACTGAGAGACTGTGCAAGGGGTGAAACCGCTCCTCAAAAAATGTCTCTCTGAGCTTCAGATTTTCCTCTTTCATTTAAATGTGTGTGTAAAAAAAATAAAATAAATAAATATGGGGGGAAAAAGGAGCATTCCCATAAGAGTGGATGTGGGATGTGCTTTGCTGGCGGTGCTGACTCTTCGGTGGCAGACGGGTTCTGTCGTTTGTCCACGTGGAAGCAGCCGGTTCATATCGGCCCAGGAACGCGGGTGGCGCAGAAAACCTGCCGTGTAAACACACGTTTGGGGCTCCGCGGCGGGACGGAGGACATGCCCACAGGGGTGTGTTGAAACCCCCCGGCGCTGGTGTCTCATTTTCGGAGGCAAACAAACACACGCGCGCGCGCACACAGGGAACAGACTCTGCTGTCACATCTCCTATGGCTCTGCCCGCCCGCCCCGGGGCACCGGTCAAGGATGCTGCCACTTTTATTATTCAGTGTCTCCGCTCTGACCACGTAAACACACAGACAAGCACGCCTGCACAGACACGCATGCACGCACACACACACACACACTCACACACACAGACACACACACGCACACAGACACACGCACACACACACTCACACACACAGACACACGCACGCACGCACACAAACACACACACAGACACACACAGACACACACAAACACACACGCAGACACACACAGACACACGCACGCATGCACACAAACACACACGCAGACACACACAGACACACACAAACACACACGCAGACACACACAGACACACACACACACACACACACAGACACACACAGACACACGCACACGAACACACACGCAGACACACACAGACACACGCACACACTCACACACACAGACACACACAGACACACGCACACAAACACACACGCAGACACACACAGACACACGCACACACTCACACACACAGAAACACACAGACACACGCACACAAACACACACACAGACACACACAGACACACGCACACAAACACATGCACGCACACAAACACACACGCAGACACACGCACACACTCACACACACAGACACACGCACGCACACAAACACACACGCATGCACGCACACACTCACACACACACAGACACACACACGCACACACGCACACAAACACACACACACAGACACACACAGACACACAAACACGCAGACGCAGACACACGCACACACTCACACACAGACTCACACAGACACACAAACACACACGCAGACACACACACGCACACAAACACACACACACAGACACACGCACGCACTCATGCGTGCATGCATGCACACGCACACACACAGACACACAGACACACGCACGCATGCACGCAGACACAGACACAGACACACACAGACGCACACAAACACACACACAGACACACACAGACGCACGCACACAAACACACACACACACAGACACACGCAGGCACACACACAAACAAACACACATGCACACACACACACACACACCTCTTAGATTATTATAGAAATGCACAAGATAAGGTTCCCAGCAGCAATCAGAATGGATTTTTAAAAAGGGGGCCAAAAAGACTTTTGAGTGCGTCTTATATGAAAACAGATTTAGTCGGTGTCTCTGGTTTGTCTACTTTTTTATAGTCTGCAGCTTTTTTTTTTTTTTTTTTTCCCCCTGCTTTCAGATTGATCTCTGATTGACTGAGACGGCGCCATACACAAGTCTAAGTTTACCCCAGTGTGGCGGTTTTAGCGGATTTCAATAGTATTTCAGGATATCCTTGCTGCCGCTGCTGCTGCTGCTTTGGCACTTTTTGGCCGAATAGCAGCTGCCACCCGCATTAGCGGGGAGACAGACACTTCTTGGTGTCACTGGACGCCGGCCTCATGTGTCGCACGGGCTGATACAGCCCCGGCTTCGCCAGACACATTCCGTGGGTTTGCTCGAAAAAAAAAAACAAAAAAAAAACCCCCCATCCCTGCTGTGCGGAAATACCCCTCTTGAGATAACCAGTTGTTTTCACATACAGTACGCTTTTACATATGTGAAGGTCTGCCAGCAAACAGAGCTTTTCTATGTCTTCGTTGTGCCCCCCCCCCCAACCCCCACCCCCCACCCCTCCTCCCTATTTCCCCCCAATTCAGGTCCTCCCTTGTTTTTTTCCCCTTTTTTGATTTTATAGGACAGCAGTCTTCATCGCTGCATCTGACTGCGGTCCTATGAGGTTTTTGTTTTTTTTAAATAAAGTTTTTAGCTTTATTTTTATTTTTTTGGACCGAGGGCCAGTGGACGTGCGGCATTTAATCCTGCTTACTCCCGTAAACCAACCTGCATAATTGGGTTCCAGAATATTTAAGTGGATTTGGATAAAAGTGGCAGGTCCCGAGAAAGATAGAACAAGCCTGGATTTCAGCTGGCTTTGCAGCGCAAACGTACAGGAAGGGGGGGTTTGCTGCCGGATTGAAAATAAGAGGAAATTAAGTGGACATCATATTTAGAGTTTCCGAGGGAGAGAATTACCCTGTGCGCTGGGTACAATCGGCTAATTTGCCTGAAAAACCGCAGGAAGAAAGAAGGAATGTGTTTAATAATTCTAGACCTTAGAGGGTTTTTTTTTGCCAGCCACGGTGTAGTTTGTTACCTTTATTAATATATATGTATATATATATATATATATATATATATATATATATAAAGAAAAAAACCCCGTAATAAAACTCATGTTAGCCAGCCTGCAGCTGCCCTTGCCCTGAAAGTTGCACGCAGTCACAGTTTAGCTCCCCTTGAACTGGGCTAATACTTGTCTATTCCGATTAGGATTAGTGTGCGTTGCAGGGATTCGGCCCGGGCCCCGGCAGGACCGATAATCTAATAAATCAAGATAAAAAACCCTGAGATTGGTTTACTGAGGGCTGGGATTTACTGTCGGACATCTGAGAGAGAGAGACGAGGATTAACTCAGCATTTGCTTCCCCGTTACGCAGAGAGACAGAGGGAGCGAGAGAGAGAGAGAGCAAGGAGGGGTGGGGTGGGGGGGGAAGCGGGCCAATGAAGGCTTTATATCGCGGGATGGACAGGAAGTTTAACTCGGAGTGACAAGGTCAGGTTGGGCCTTGTACAAAAGGCTTTGTTCCACAGACAGATTAAAAGGCTTCTTCCACAGTTTTTTACACTTTTGGAGGTTGTTGAACACGCTGTAAGTTAATCCTGTCTGTTGGAGGAAGCGCGGGTTGGCAGTGGGAAGAGCTGGAAACAGGGATCTGCGCCGGGAACGGAAGAAGGGAAAAAAAAAAAACATCCTACTGTTCGTTCTTTAAGTCAGACTCCACGCGTGTGTGCCCTACCGTTTGAGAACATCATAAATGTACATTATCGGCATCTGGAATGCGTCCTCTTCAGAACCTTACGGTTCAGTCGTTCCTTTTTAAAAACTTGTAGCCATTTTGTTTTCCCCCGTTCCTTTTGAAATTGTGAAAGAATGACAGGGTGGGCGCTGATTGGACGCGTTTATTTCAGTTGTGGCATAGACAGTGCACACGCTCGTGTGACAGATCTGCCTATCTCCACTTCCTGTGGGACTGCTACGACACGCACAGCCGATCTAGCCTGCATGGGAGCGTGGTTTTTTTAAGTGTGATATCTTACTTGTGTGGGGGAAAGGTGCAGCGCTAGCTGAAACGAGCCCTTGCTCTAAATCGGGCAGCTATCGTTAGTATTAATTAAAATTTTCAAAGGCCGCATCGTTTAAGCTTCACTCCCGCGAAAACAAAAGGACGAGTTAAAAACTTTAAAGATCACTTTGTCTCGTTTCCCCGGTATTCGTCCAGTTTAATTGGCTTGATGATCGATACTTCCTGCACCCCCCGTTGAGGTGCGTTATACACTGCCATGCATTTTCTGCGCTGTCTGAAGTGCAGTGCCTTGGCTATACAGAGGCACTTCAGGGTTTCAATGTGGCCTTTTGTTCAGGGAATTATATTCATTTTACTTATTTGTGTCTTGTAATACAATATGATACCACAAAAACACATTTTTTTAATTGACTTGGTGTTACCCTAGATGTTACACAGGTTATAAGTATTAGTTCACCACAAACGTTGATTGTTCATATTGGAAGGCTTGCTTTCAGTGTTGCCAAGAAGCCATCAGATTAATCCAGTCATTTTCTGTACATGTCGTACTTTTTTGTATTTTTTTGTGAAGGTGGGTAATTACTGAAGGAAGTCAGGGTATACACCTTAGCTACAGGCTACGGCAGGTATGCCACACCCAGGAAATGACCTATGACCTCTGCATTGCCTGCCAAGTTTCACGAACACCACACTAAAGCACTTCCTGTTTTCAGGGATTTGGTCTCTCGCTGTTCACTCAAAGAAAAAAGGTACAAAAAAGTTCCCAAATGCTTGTCGCTAGGGTGGTATCCTATGGGTACATAAAATTGTACCCCTAGCCAGTAATACATCAACCATTTGTACCTTTTTGCTTGTAAAAGGTACTTATTAGTACACTGACAGACCATTATTGTGCTTTCAAGGCTACATTTGGGAAATTTGTTCCTTAAAGAACAAAAATGCACTGTTCCTTTATTTCAAGTTTACTCTCCAGATTTCAAATACACAGTAGATTTTTTCTCTACAAGTATGTACCATAGATATGTAAATAATCCATTCATATTGAGGGATTTAATTGCAATTAAACTCACTCTGGGTTCTTGCATACGTGCATATTACTAACTCTGCTGTTTCTGATAAAGCTTTCAATTTGGATGCGTGTGGACTAACAGACGCTTAGTAATAAAAATCTGAGTTGTGTCAGCTCGCATTTGCGAGCAAATTGACCTGGTAAATGCTGGTATTTTAAAGACATTGTCAATGTAATAAATGAATGGATGCAGTACAAATAGAGCACCGCCTGCTTGCTGTTGTTCTTATAGCGTGTTATTTTATTTAAATCTCGAGTGTTCATTTGTTACCGTGAGGTTTGCGTTGAGCAATTTTTTGCAGCTTAAAAGTGGAGCTGTCTGTTAGCCGTTAGTCAGGCTTGTTTAGAGATATCAAACATGGCACTCTGTTGCTGATTACCCAATCAATAAAGGTGGAGAAAACGCAGGCACATTCCAGTTTAGCCAAAAGGACACATTCTTCTCCTCCTCAGGATACCGTTAGCAATATCATTTGGCAATTAACAGGGAAACGAGAGAGAAATGGAGAAGCCAATTACCACTCGGAGCTAGCTAAAGGCCATTTTAAACTGTGTGCCCATGACATAATAATGTTTATGGTAAATATTATAGTCAGAGCGAGTGCTTGGCGTGAGAGGGAGGGGAGGAAAAAAAAGGCATCAATCTGGGATGGAGAATAATTTATTAAGATCTGAGATGCGCCAATTATGTGGAAAGGACCAAAAAGAAAAAAAAAATCAAACTCTCCAGGAGCCGTATACATGATTGCAATCTTGATTAAATCCCCCTGGATCTAATGAGTTGATTTTCTGCTGTTAATATTGCATCGGCTGATGATGGATTCGTTAAGATAATGGAACGAAGCTAAAATATAAATGACTCCCTGTCAAGGAGCAGATTTTCGTCATTTTCCGTCTGACACCTCAGCCGTGGGGATTTGGTCGGGCCCTTTTTGTGTTGAGAATCGCCAGATCTGGAATACTAATTTTTCATGTACGGCTATAGCACTGTGCACCTCTCCTCCCCCCTCCTCCCCCCTCCTTGTAAATGTGTCCTTTTTATCTCTAGACATGAGGGGAGAGAGGGGAAAAAAAAAAAAAAAAAAAACTTTTTCAGTTCTGCGGTGCGATCCACAACCCCCAGACCTTCTCTCGTAAACGTGAACTCGCCCAGCAGAAAGCACGTCCGTGCGCATTTCCCGTTGCGCGTTTCCCATTCTTGTTCTAATTTGCAAATTGCGCGCATGCGGTGGAGTGCAGTCCAAAACATGCATCTTTAGAATTAAAAATGTTGCGAGCCCATAAAAAAAAAAAAAGCTTGGTGTAAATGTTCCGTTTTGTGTCAAATGAGATTTTTCAACGGAATCAACTAATGTACAGCATTCTGTAATCTGAGGCGATTACTCTTCGCAGTTTGTCTTTGAAGCAGACCATAATGCCCTTTTTTGTATGCATTTTACACATACTTTTTTTTAAAAGTATTAATTAAAACTAAAAACATGGATAGCCAAGAGAGGCTGACATGTATAAGGCACTGATAAGCACATCACTCTCACAGTAGCAGTTTCCACGTCCAGTTAAACAAGCTAGGAAAACGTCCAAATAAAACAAGACAGGGTCAAAAACGTAATGCTGAGAGAGCAGTGGAACTGATGCATGGAGTAGCAATGCTTACACAGAGCAGACGTTTTGAAAACAGATCCTTCAGGGCCTGCGCCTGTGTTTCCAAAGCCTCAGCCGTCCACTGAGACCAATAATTTAAAAATAGTGGAGTTGGATTTTGAATGGATGCTTAAGAGTTGGCAGGACCTCAGAACAAAAAGTGCGTAATATTTCACTGACCAAATGAGCCTGATAAATATCAAAGATGAAAATGGATGTGGGGGTGAAACAAAAAATAAAACAGTCAAAATGGATGTGACAGGTTTTTTTTCGAAGAAGGAGAAAAGGGTGTTTTAGTGCCGAGTTGTCCCTAGCTGTGGACGACCTCCGCAATCACAAGCTATTTTATAATCATCTTAATCGCCATTGTTGTCAAGCTTCATGCTCTTCCTGACCCTTCCTTTCAGGAGATTATTGTGTTGTTTTTTTTAAACTCTTTTTTTTTTTTTAAACAACCCCCCCCCCACCCCCCCACCCCCCCCCACCCCTTCCTCTTTGACCGCAGTATCGCCAGGGAAACGGTCTGATTGGGGGCTTTACCCCCCAGACCCCTTTTCTTCGCCGTGTCACTTTTTTTGTCCTTTAACATGGTTTTGCTAAAAAGTTTTTTAATCAATCAAGTACGAGGCAGAAAATAGGCTTTGTCACGGCCCGGGCCCGGGTCGTGTGAGGCTCGCTCTGCGCGCTGACAGGTCCTCAAAAGGGACAAAAAGGAATATTTTTTGGGGAAAACCCCGGTTTCCATGGCGCCGCCACTTGCCGCACATCTCTGGCCTTTCTCGACTCCCGCGTGGGCCCGAGATTTCAAAGAGGGGGACAACAAAAATTAGGGTAGGAGGGGTAGGTTCGGCCTCGCGGGGATCTGCCCCCCCCCCCCCGAGCCCTGTGCTGTCCTCTCCTACAGGCCGAGGAGAATAGGAAGCGGAATTGACAGCGAAAAAAGGGGGCCTACTAGGTTCTGTCAAAATATGCATAAGCAGCGTTATTTAATAAATGTTCAATTTTTCATTGTCCTCGTCCCCATTCAAAAAGTCTCTCGGAGAGAACGCGTACTATTTGACCGAAGAAGAAGAGCAAGAAGAACCCCCTGTTTGCTCAAAGGACTCTGGTAGTACAGCTTCTGAATCATGTAATTAATGATTGTTTTTTTATTATTATTTGATCTCAGGTTATAAAAGATAAATAGGGAGGCGTCTTACATTTTCTCACTAATCATGAGAAAGGGGAAGACAAGTAATACTATGTTAGTTATTGTTAGTTGAAACAGTTTGGCGCAATGGATTGAATATTTACATTTTACTTTTTTGTTTCTTAATTGTGAAACTTTAGAATGGCTAGTGAACGTTAAAGTGTGTATTGGAAAGACATTCCCTGTTGGCGCTGGGTGTATATAAATTAGGCATACTCAGTAGCTTACAGATTTTAAGAAAATGTGTTTCATGTTTAATGGGGCTTTGGTTTTGCATAAGGTGTGTTCATCACATTAACATAACATGCACTCGTTAGTGTGCGTGCACTGATATATTTCATGCTTGGATTAATTTGAGCTATTTTTATACAAAGTAATCTTATAGCAAGAATGTGGTTGGCAACATCTGTCACCAGAGACTGCCTTTTGCCTCTCCCTGTGTACGTTTCACAATTATGTATTCTTCTCTCTTTTGAGAAATGGCTTAATAAGGTCAAGGTTTTCGCTTGTCAGGACTTCTTTAAACAATTTGCAATAATTTCCATAGCATCACTTCCCACCCACAATAACAAACAAGGTTATTCCTTCTGTTGCTCTCTTTCATCATAGTGTGCAATGGAAAAAGCTGTTCTCACGTTCAGACGTCGAAAGACCCGCAGTGTTTATTTTGCGTCTGTGCGTCTCTGTGTGTGTGTGTGTGTGTGTGTGTGTATGAAATCAAGACCGTGCAAGAGCAGGTCCTTGATACATGCCCGCTAAACGTATAATCTATAATCAGATAATCTAGTTTTCTAGTCTCAATCTCGCCGTGCGATGAAAGGGGAAAATCGAGCATTTTTTAAAGTTGATTTTTTTTTAAACGCAAGCCCTGTCCAATGCGATTCTTTCTCAAAGAGAGGGGGGGGTAAAAAAAAAAAAGCCAGCTGTCTGTGTTCTAATTTGAGAACTGGTTTGTCTTTGAGATTCTCTCCACTCCTCTGTCAGTCTGTTGCAAAGGTTAAGCGGGAGCCGGGGTACCTTCCTTGATGATGTTTTATCATGCTAGGCATGCCCTGTTTCCTGATGAATATATTAAAATTATTACTGTGCAAACAGAGTTTCTAATTACTGACCTGCTTGCCATTGTACTGAGCGTTCTCTGTGCTTTTTCCTCTCCCTATGGCTTGTTTATTTATCTGCACCAGTGAATACCGAATAGTCAGTGCAATGTCATTTCCAGTCCCATGAAAATGATTTTGAAAATGCCAGTCTTGCCTATTATACAGTATAATTACGAGTCTGTCTTTTTATTTCATCATATCTTTAGCCGGTGAGAAGATCTTTGAGAGGGTAAACATCTTGGTGGGTCCTCACGTGTTTATATTGCTTTATAGGAGAAACATCTCAGGGTGTGTGCTTGCACGTGTGTGTGCGCGTGTGTGTGTTTGTGTGTGTGTGTGTTCAAGTGCGTGTGTGTGGGTGTGCATGCGTATGTTTGTGTACGCGTATGTTTGTGTACGTACATGTGTGTGTGTGTGTGTGTGTGTGTGTGTGCTGAATTGGAATATCCATCAACTGCAATTTCCATGTTTGTTGGAAGATTTTATTATACAGTGATGTACCCATTTTTTTAATACTATTAAAAGTTCCTGAGACCGTGGAAGATAATTGGTGTGATAGAATATGTATACTCTTTCTCTCACACACCCACACACACACACACACACACACACGCACACACACACACATACACACAATTATGATTCCATACTTCCTGATACGTGTAAAAAAAAAAAATAGCTATGTATGTTTTGGACATTTCTGAAACATTGTTGACATTTTGAAAAGAGATTTCGTGAGAATGAAGCTTGGCGAAAGTATCATAATCATAAATCTTTCCGACGTGCATTTCATTAACTCCCTGATTCTGTGGGTTCTTCATTTCTGTGAAATGTACAATGCACAGAATGGGGTAATGGAAACACCTTTCCACATTCCTGTGTTTTAGATATGCTTTTGTTGGCCAGCTTTGATGTGGTTCAGCAGGTCTTTCAAGTCAGAAAGCCAGAAATCATAATTTTTTTCTCAATTCTGCACATTTACATTTCTCTGCTTAACATCTAACTTTGTTTATATATATATATATATGTGTGTGTGTGTGTGTGTGTCTGTGTGTGTGTCTGTGTCTGTGTCTGTGTCTGTGTCTGTGTATGTGTATGTGTGTGTGTGTGTGTCAATGTCTACATGTAACAATGGTGTTATTGAAGTCACCTGCCTTTCTGGAACATTTCTTCCATACCACATTTTGTGTGAAAGGGCAAGCCGGCTGTTTACTCGCGGGCTCGGGACGATGCAGCGCGGGGTTTTTTGATCAGGGGAGTTGATGGGCGCTGCAATTTAAAAAGAGGACACTGCAGCTCAGAACAAAAACAATTACGGCAAAATGAAAGGCGGCCCCCAAGGGTTAAAAATAGGAATTAGCAACATGCATGTTGGAATTTACGCCCCCCCCCACCCCTCGCAGACCCCCCCCCCCAACACCACCACCCCCTTTCCCCAAACTTGCCGGGGCCCCCGCATTGTTATGTGCGATCAGATCTGCCAGTTCTTCCTCTAAGCTCCTCGTCACATTTTGACTTAATGAAGTGCAACTTAGAAGGGAATTGGGTTCATCCAGCGAGTGGCACGGCGCTCCCCTGTTGTAGCAAACAGGAGCGGCATGGGACCGCGGCGCGGCTACGAGAGTCGTTATCATTCCGGTCAGTCTGTTTAACACAAAATTAAACAAAGAACTAATTAGTGCCTCATGAATTAATAACTGCACTGTTGCCGAGGAAGAAGTTAGGTTGCTGAGGGGAGATATAAAATAAAGTAGGAAGATCAGGTTAGAATTATTATTACTTTTTTTTTTTCTTCTTCTTCTTCTTCTTCCTTCCTTCCCCCGGCTTGCGCTCACGCTTTCAAGGTTAGCAAAACTTTTGCGAATAGTTCTACTACCAAAACTCTGACTCTGTGTGAGCGGAGCACACTTGTCTTTGGGGTTATGGAGGGTGAAAGGGGGGGCTGGTGTTGGGGGGCGGGGGGTTATGGGGGGGTGGTGGGTGGGGTGGGGGTGGGTCAGTCCTCGGGGACCAGTTGCATGGACAGGTGGCAGGACATATTACAAAGGAACATGTTGATAATCATACCCCTGGAAGCTATATCACTACATTCATTTTGAAGCAGTAATGGAGAATCAGAGTGAATCTAAAAAACCTATTATTAAAGAAAAGGCTGACACGGCCCCATATTTGTTTTATACTAATGGAAGCAGACATTTGCCTGAAATTTTGCTCTTTTAAGTCCTATGATTGTCTTGTTTGTATTTTATGTTAATGTAGTGTGGTAACTTTATGTGTGCTGATGCCTTGGCCTGGGCTCACTTGTAAAAGAGATGTAAATCTCTGTGTGACTTTCCTGGTAAAATAAAGGATACATAAAATTTTAAAAAATATGCATGCACACTAATTCTTTGTCAGAAACTCATATTTGCATATGTATTATCTTTGCCTTGAACTATTACATGGTTTACTGCGCTACAAGGGTCAGTAGTCAAATGCTGTACAAGATTATGTAGAATAAAATTGCGATAAATATTTTATTTTATTTGATATTTTATTCTGTTTCTAAGAACTGGGTCTTCTGGGTAACTGTTTTGCAAGCTAAAACAGATAAGTTATTGCACGGGGCAGTGCTTAGACAGAGATAATTGAGTTGGATACACACCTGTTGTTTTAAATGTACAGAGTTTGAGAGGGAGGGGGGGTCGGAGGGGGGTTTCTGACAGGGACACCTGAAAACAGCAGTTGCGGGCGTCTCTGTTTTACCCTCTGAATTTGAGCGCTCTTCTGACCGCTGCATGTGCCGGCTCTCCAAGGTCGTATTGGCTAATAAAATCCTCCCCCGCAATCAGATTTTGGGATTACCGATTCTAAGTAAATTATCACCAGCAAGGCTGTGCCGAAATGTTCACAAAAGTGGTTAACCCAGTGGCTACGCACCTGCTGCCCCCGCACGCGGGACGGGAACAGGGGTCCCGTCACCTGTCAGGCCCCCCCGACAACTGTGGCCCCCGCAGACCGCCACCCGCCCTCCCCGTGTCACTTGGGGGGCCCGCTCAGCTGCTGGGCTCAGAGCCTGTTCCCTGCTCATTCTCTCTCTTTTTTTTTTTTTTTTTAAAAAAAAAAGAACTTTTATTTATTTTTTACTTTGTACTGGTCGCTAATCTGTTCTAATCTCATTTCTCGGTCCGGCTTTTGAAAAAGAGCCCCTCTACTGTGCTGTACACGAGGTCTCTGAATGAGCTTAGTTTTGTGTTTACTTGTCAGTTTGGCCTTGTGGTCTTTTATGTTGTTGTCCTACAGCTACATAAAGTACTGCAATATCAGCACTGGCTACATTTTATTGGGAATTATACAAGATATCTCTTTGTATGGGCTAAGTATATCAAATATTGTATATAATATATTCAATCTCTTTCTCTCTCTCTCCCCCTCTCTCTCTCTGTCTCTCTCTCTCGCTCTATTTCTCTTCCTCTATCCCCCTCCATCTCTCTCTCTCTCTCCTTCCTTTCTTCCTTTCTCCCAGGATGAAGTAGGTTCCAGCAAAGAGTGACCTGCTCCCTCACAGCAAAAAAAAACAAAAAAAAACGAGGTAGGACAAATAAACCGCATGACTAATTACAGTCCTCAATGTCTCCACCATTTGTTTCAACAACAAAATCAGGCATCTTCATTAATCCCCGGAGATCAATGTGTCCTGAGTTGTAAAAATTGACAAATGACTTATTGCGATCGCACCGTTTTATTTTCCAACTGATTAACTCACGGTGATGTATGATGGGTTCCCAGTTTTTAAAGTCTACGCTTCGCAGACACTGTGATTGTTTCTCGGAGAATCTTTACTCTTTTGTGGCCATCATACCAAATTGCTCTCTCTGGAAAGATTCACATTGCCGTAGATTTCCTTCAGACTGAAGAGCAGGAGTTACAGTTCCTGCACTGTAAAATGTCAGTGTTAATTCTATAACTCTTAACAGAGTACATGTGAGTCTAACTCGTACAAACGCACTCTGCCGGAGTTGATTTAACACTGAACGTTTTACTGCGTGTCTCTTGTCTGGTACGTGCTAAAGTGCACGTGTAAGTAAACGAACCCACGTATGGATGGCGGTTGTCGTTTTCACTTGCATACCTCCATGATAAAAGTCATAACATTGAAAAAAACGTTCTCTGTTTGCATACGTCTCTAATAAAGGCACAGACTGGCCTTGCCTCCGGCTCCCCAGTCCTGACCAATCAGTAAGCGAAGGAGTGATTGCCGTGTGCTGGGGTTTTGTCAGTGTTGGGGTCTCCTGGATCACTTTTGGGGTGTTCTGGTGATGAGACCAAAAACCAACTCCTCTGCATCACCATTGTGTCAGAGATAGGAAAGATATAGAGTATGCTCATGACATCATTCTTGGGGCACCATCTTACTGGCAGAAGCCCTTTACCCAGTGTATCCTCAGGAACTGTGTTGGCATGAGAAATGTTGACTGCTTGGCTGGACAGTGAATGGGACTAAGGGATGGCACAGTGTATTCTATGGTACATATTAAAAACATATTTTAAAATGTGTTTCATATGTACATGAAGGGATACGACAACGTAACCCTTTCAAACACCGAATGCGTAACTGTTAGCGTGAAATGAATCGGAAAAGTCGTTTGAAGGGAAAGGCCTTTCTTGCCCTTTCCAGCACAGCGTCGGGGCTTTTGGAGCTGTTGACGCGGGCAACTCTGGAGGGAGAAGGCCGGGCAAATTTTTAATTTTTTTTATTAGTTTTTTTTTTTTTTTCACCCGTTTGAAATTAAACCGGGATGCTTTTAGGAGATCCCAGCGCGTCTTCAAAGGGAGGCAAGCGCGCCAAACTGGAGACACCTCTCCCTCCGTGACCCAGTTCTCCCCTCTGTGTTCCGCAGCCGAATAGCTGGAGTATAGTTAGCTTAATTGGGTTTTGATATATTTTAATTCAGCTAATCAGAAAGCCCAACTGGCTCCGACATGGGGCCCACATGCCTCTTCCCTTCCCACAAAGCTCCCAGAGACCGGGCCCCGAAGTCTCCCACAATGGATTCCCTCTCAAACAGTGGGAAGAAAATTAAACTGCCAAATTTGTTTTCATTGGTTCTCGCGCTTCCTTGGGGAGTCAGTGGCTTTTAATTGTGCTCGCTGTGAAAAATTTTGTAGCGGCGGTTTAAAACAACATCGTGGACGGCTCCTTCTTTGCTCTGTTTCTCTCTCTTTCTCTCTCTCTCTCTTCCTGTGTGTTTCTTTCCCTCCTTTTTTTTGTTGTTTTTTTTTTTGACAGATCAGCCCAAAATTGAGTGTCGGTTGAGTTAATTTTATGTTTGGAAAAGCAAACGAGGATGAATTGTTTTGTTTCTGTGAGTGTGGTTATCCGCTGGCCCTATTCTCGCTCCGTTTGTTGGGGGGGGAAGTGTGAGTTTGGGAAACTGAGTTCAGTTTAAAAAAAGAGATCTGAGGACAGGACGGATGTGGTCTCCCATCGATCCTGATTTTTAGGGTACGTTTTTTTTCATCTGAATTTTAGGTCAGTTGTGATCCAGTCTAATTTTAACTGGATACATGTCTTTTTTTTCCCCCAGATTATAAACTTGCACAGCTGAAAATTTAAAGCTCTCTTAAACAGCAGTGTTTTCTCTAGTAATCCTAACATGTAGCCTTCGGGCAGCAAAGACAACTCCTTGACAACTGAACCATTGTACCTTCCTAAAACAATGAATTTAGTTTTTTTATTACTGTAGTGCAATCAAGAACCTGTATAAATGAATGAGTTTGACCATAGATATCAATATGACCAGTATTCCTCTGGCATACTTTGCATCTTAATACACACAATACAGTATGAGGTCCTTATCTTAATGCTAACCATGTCCACCTTCTGTGAGCTTTTATATGTATTTAAGATTAGGGCTATCCTCCTGTGGGAAGCACTGTGAAGTGATGTATGAAATATGTGTGTTGCTATTTTGTAATTACTATACATATATTTTAGTTTGATGTGCGATAGAAGAGCAGAAAGTAAGTGTTTGTTCATCTATGACTAATTCTGTAATACATGGGGAGCTGTGTATGGTGGGTATTGTGCTTCCTGAACAGAAGTCAAAGCTGCCTAATTTCAAACACCGTGTTTCGAACAAATATGAAAGTTCATATCTGGATGATTATAGCAATCAGTAATAACAGTGGAAGCCACCTCCCCTCTCACTCTCTTCTTTTTTTGTCTTTTGAGTTTTTTTTTCTTTTCCAATGTGTCAAAACAAGCAGAAGTAACATGGAAACGACAGCACTGTGTAAATATTTATGATGTAACATCTCCATGTGAATAGACCTTCCTCAGAATACATCCATCATTCCCGCCAAAACGTGAAAGCCCTCCTCCCGCTGGCGACTCAGCCCGTAGGAAGCTCAGACAGGAGCAGAGCGCCCCCCCCCCCAACCCACCCACCCCCTGAACCTCAACCCCCCCCCCCCCACCCCCTTTTCGTTCAAAGTATTTGTTTTTCCTTTCACTGGGGGGCCACCCAGCTGTGAGGGCATTTCTCGTGTCGTCCCCCGAGCTTTTATTCGCCCGAAACTTCAAAGCCCATTTGGGCCATTGTTTCTGCGACGTGGCCGCTGGCCTCCAAGATGCAGAAACAGAAAAATGTGATGTAGGTCAAATTATCGCAGTCGCGCTCGCGGAAAGTGAAATTCTACACCGAGGCGGCGGAGAGTCCTGGTTACGGGCGGGCCCCCCCCCCCGACCACACGTTTGTTTTCTCTCCTTTTCTCCTCCCTGATAAGAGCTGCGCTCCTCCCGGTTTGCACCCCTCCCTCCCTCCTTCGCTCCCTCCATCCCTCCTTCCATCACTTTCATCAAGCAGAAGCATTAGGGCCTTTCTCGATGGAATTAAATAAAAGTGCGGCATGTTTGATTTAATGGGAGACGTGTGAAACCCGGTGATTTTTCTCGTGTTGGATATATTTCCCCTCAGTCAATATCCTTTCCTGGTTTGCAATCTGAGCTGTAGCATTCTTTAGTTACTGGGAAATTCAAATAATTGTTTAATAAGTACCGCAATCCTTTAGCGTATCTTCAGAGGTAAACGGGGATGCATAGTTCAAAAAATTCAGAAGCAGTGCGGCAATTACAAATGGAAAGCCCAATTAGAAGGAGACCCCCCCCCCCACCCACACCCCCACCCCCCTTAAACACTACAGGCTTGTGGCTCCAGCAAATAACAATGATATGTAATAGTTTGAGATCATAAACCAGTGCTGTTCGGACCTGTGTGATCGGTGTAATGATGATGTATTGGTCTCCTGTCTTCCTCCCCCACACTCTATCAGTAACTTAAGCAACTCGTTAAAAGTAAACTGAAGTCCTGGCACATAAACATCTGTTGTCCTGTCCTGAATGCCGTCGCTGTCTGCTTCCCCCGTGTCGAAAAAAGCGAGGGGTGTGTGCGGCTGTCGATGTGCTGCGGCGGAGCTGGGGGGGTGGGGGGGTGGGGGGGTGGGTGTGGGGGGGCAGGGGAGAGCTCCGTCCCGCCGTGGGCTGATGTTCCCTGTCTGCGGGATTTAGGGGCTTTTGGGCTTTTCTCCTTGCATAATTTCTTCGCCGAAACTGGGAGGAAGACGAGGAGGAGGAGGAGGAGGAGGAGAAAAAGGGCATTACAAATATGACTCAATAGACAAACACACCGCCACTCAGGTTTTCACAATTTTATTATCGCCCAGGATTGCCAGAATGTAATTATTACATCGTCTTCCTGGCAGACTGAGCTCTGGTTTTTGAAAAGCTAATATGGATTAGCACAATAGTTCCCGGGCTCAATACTGCTATCCAACTTTATCCATTTATCTGCGATGATGAGACGCCTTTGTGTTGCGTGGCATTGTAGCATCTCTCTAAATAATAAATGCCATTGTCTTGCTCATAAAGGCGAAGGTGTTGTCGGTGTAATTTCGCCACGCTTTCTTTTTTTTTAAGGTTTTTTTTTCCGCTATTGTTAATATTCGAGCCCCGCAACCTGGCGGAGGATGACGTGACGTATCGGAACGGGGGGCCTTAGGAGCGGAAAGGAGGGTGCCCCAGAGAACTTGACCGAGAGAGAAGTTATAAATCCACGGTCCAGCTCCCGAGTTCCTCCTGCGCTCCAAATCACGTTCACCGCGTCCGTTTAACCATCTGTAGGGGGAATAAAAATGCCTGTTGCGCTAAGGGTCAATATATTATTTCGGCTGTTTGTTAACTGGTGAAGGTTGCGCTTCACCATTAAAGGGCCATTTAGTGCTCTGTACGTTGTCTTGCGCGGGCTTTGAACAGTACGCGCAGAATGGATGACGTTTTTTCCCCTCTTTCTTTTCTCTTTCTTCGAGTGCCTCTTTTTCTTCCTCTCGGCGGATCCATTCAAGCTTTCAATACCTTCTTTTCCTCTCTTCTTCTGCTTCTTTTCCAGCAAGCAGGAGGGTTTTACTTTACTCCTTTGTCATCCTAATTGATTGCATTAACCTTTTGAGTATTGAATTTCCCTTGCATCACGCAGAGCACAATGTGGAATATTATCATAATCCCTCCAAGTAATGGACACACAGCAATCAACAATGCTGTAGGAAAAGTACATCTCGGAAAGATGGAGCGCCTTATTATTCCCTGTCGCGAGGCTGCCGGGGACAGCCATGCTTCGGAAAACTTTGACTCCGGGTTTGCCTCTCTGCTCATTGGACGCGTTCTCCTTCACCGCACGTTTTTACCTTATCGTCACGTTAAAAAAAACGAGAAGATGGGGAAAAAAAGACAGAGGTGTTTTTTTTTTCTTTTCAGTTCCGTTTCCTAAAGTCTGTGCCTAATCTCCCTGTTGTGATGATGATGATGATGATGATGAGGATGGCGAGGATGATGATGGTACGCGGTACCTGGACTTGCGCAGCCGAACCCCTAGGTGGGGCCTGGTCTCAGAATAGGGGCTTGATTTCCTAGAACGCAATTTTCAATTATGATGGGAGTTATCTGCGGTGGGTATTGTGTTTGGATATAATTACTGCATCGGGGAGAGGAGGGGGCAGGGGCAGAGCCATTGTAATTAATCAGGCATGTAGAGCTCTCAATCCCTGTCACATTTCTTACCCCTTCAAAAGTAACAAAGTAATGGATGTTAAAATGCTTATTTTTAAACTGTGCTCGGCAACTGGTGGTGCTGTATTACCCATAATCCTTTTTGGTATACGCTGGTGTAAAGTTGTGCACAAAACCAACATTTATGAACACAAATTTTTGTCATGCCTTGGTGTGAAAGTTAGTGCACAAAGTCACATGGTTGCGTCAGCATCTGAACAACATGCGCTGTGATTGGCCAAGCTACGCACAAGCTGCACTTAGTATTGGGCCTCTTCAACACTGCCTTGAAGGGTCATATTTTACCAGTTATCTTTTTATTCTTTCAAAATCAGTATTCCTCTGAAAGCAAGAAAGATGTCTGTCAAGTAAGACAGATGTTCTCAATAAGGCAAACATTGACAGAACATATCTTTGTCTTGTGTTATTTAAACTCTTAATAATTTTTTTGTTTGCTTAGACAGCTGCTCTACACTCTTTGATGCCTGTATGTTTTTTGCGCTGCAATGTTCGTTAAGCGAACTTAATTTTTTGTTCGCTTACGGTGCTGTTCGCTTATGAAATTACTTTTTTTGAATATCTCTCTGCAGTTAAGATACACACACATACACACTCTCTCTCTCTCGCTTAATGTAGGCATAAAGTACTGATGTAAATAACCCTTAAATAAGGTACAGTCATTCAGACCTCCACAGCTACAAAAATGGCCCCTGCTTGGATCAACCGTTTGAACTAGAGAAGATAAAAGTTTTTTACAGAATTTTGTGATTGGACCTATTTATTTATGGTTGTTAAATTGTAATTGCTATTCTCAGCTATTCTTGAATAATGTAATAATGTTTCCAATTAAACGTGAATATATTGTGTACTGTATGTCACATGTTGCTCAAAGGGATTGTGATCATTGAAAATGAGAAGAAATCAAAATATATTTTAGTGTCACACCAGAGCGTGTTATCAGGTCAGAAGATGTCAGAAGGCCCAAATATCAACCAAACCACATGCCCTGCCTAAAACATAACCAAACATAAGTTGTATCCTGGACATGTTATAGCTTGCATTGCTATTACAAAGTGCTTTCTTGTGAAGTACCTCTTTCAATTATTAAGTACTTTTTTGTCTTCTTTTAGATTTCAAAACATTGCCTGATTCTTTCTGTTATTTTGAAATGTAGAATCCACAGACTTTTGTCAAAAAAAATCCCGACAGAAGTATTAGTCAGAAGTGAACGTGCCTGGACTTGTTTGGTGAATAACAATGTACAAAATGACATGTTTGTATGTAATGATTCTGTAGTCAAATATGTTTAAACCACAGTTCTGCTAGCGTGGCTGGTTCACCTGAGGTGACCCATTGTGGGGGTTTTTTTCTGTTACTATTAGTTTGAAGTATTATAGGTCTGAAGATACTGGCTATAGAGGCAAGATTAGCCCTCGATTTAACTTCGCAATCACGGGGGCACGCAATTTAATCCCTTAACCCACTTTACATTTGCCTCTTTTGGTTCGGAAGGAGGTGTAAGTTGATTTGGCTGCGTGTAATAAGACTCTTCGCGAGAGCTTCAGAAATATTTTCGACAGTCGTCACTGTGCACCGAGGCTAGGACGTCCTGGCACACACTTCCAAAACATAATCTCATGCATATATGTGCAATGGCTCTAGCCACTGTACACAGATCGCCTCTTAAATGTCATGTTTTTAGGTTTAGTGACTAGTCCTACTGTACATATAATTTGTGGCAACAGTGAGGACAATTGCACATGAATTGTTTATGTGTGTAATGTGTGAACTTTCTTTTTTGCCTTGTTTTTTTTTTACATAACCCAGTTCCCACTGTTTAACTAAAGAACAAGCCTCATATTATTCTGGGTTATCCACAGTAAACACATACAGATTTTCATAGGACAGAGGGGGGGGGGGGTGTTGTGGGGAGCGGGAGAACTCGTCATTCGGTCAGACATTCATCAATACCACCAGCTCAATGCATATTAATGAGGATAAGACAATAAAATGCTGAAAACATGCTGTACATGTTTTACTGGCAGGCTCTTGCAGTGACATCACAAAAAAAAAAAACAGCAGCCATTCTAGAAAACACCGGGCAGTTGTGTTGGATTATATGGGATAAAAGTCCCTGTTTTGTTTGAGCCTTTATTGGAAATATAAAAAAAACTGTCCTTTCAACAGGAACAGCGCTTGCTCTGGGACAAGGGCTGTTGACACAGTTTTAGTTGAATTTTTGAACCCAACAATGGTCCTTATATGGTGTTGTCCTGGACGCGGCCACCTGGCTTCCCCTAACTGCCTCTTTTGTACATCAGGATTTATTTAACAAAACCCTGAAAACTAGACGGGTGGAAAAAAAAACAAAACTGACTTTTCAGGACTAAATAGAACGGTAAACATCAGCACAAAGGCGTTAAATTAATTGATTGTTGAGCAACAGACAGAAAACTGTGTTATCATGTTTCCGTGGCAACAAAAAATGTATTGTCAGGCTGCTTAGATGAATTGAAGCAAAACAACCCTTTAATTCATATCAACTCTATTATATTTTTTCAGCTGGGTGAGGGGGAAAAAAAAATCAATTGAAAGGGGCCCTTTTGTGCAGACAGACATCGTTACTGATCAATAATTATTTTAAGCAGGAGCACATACTCAGGGGCTCGGTTGTGCTGCGTTGCCAAATTTGGTTACTTAAAATGCACACATGAACATATACGTTTTTTTTAAAAATCCGTTTGAAGTCGGTGAGTCGTTGTTTGCTACGGAGTAACCGACCCGTTTTTTTTCGATTGGTCTCGGGTGCGCGTGAGCGTGCGGCAGCGCGGATTTCGGAGGTCAAACGGGAGGCCAAGGTCGTCGAGGGAGACGCCCCCCCCCCCCCCCGAGCGTCCCGCGTCCGTCTCGCTCCTCCTTCAGGGCCCGCGACTGACGCCCCCGCTGGGAGAAGGCTCGCCTTTTTAAAATCCGGGAGGTAGACGGCTGACCTAAATGAAGAACGCCCACTCCGGCCGGTATATTGACCTGTGTCACGCTCAGAGAAAGATGGCAGCCCCCGATCCTGGAACAAGTGTCATCTGTAAAGGTCACCCGGTCCATTTGGAGCCTTCCGAAACACATACAAATGAATATGTTAATTTCTGAGATGTAGGAATGTAATCGGAAAGTCAATTAGGGGGAACAGGTGATACCCCGTACCGGCCCCGCCCCCTCCTCCCCCCCCCCCCCCCCCCACCCTCTCCCTTCAACCCCCACACCAGCTCTACCCCCAGACCCTGGCCCCCCTCTCCACCCCACCCCACCCCACCCCATCCCTCCCAGTCCAGCCATGGCCCTGTGATACTACATAAACAAACCGAGATTATGGGATGTCGCCTCCACGCAGGTACTGTAGCTCTGTGTGCGCGTGTCAGTGTCGGGTTAGCGGGCCCGGGGCAGGGGAGGGCCTGGTCTCCTGCGTGCGGTGCGAGAGAACGGGACCAGCCGAATTTAAACGTTTGGAAAGTTTTTTGGGAAGCCCGTGAGCGAGCACATTAGAGGAACCCTAATTCATTACGGTCCTGTCTAGCGAGATGACAGGCACTCCGCGCATTAATATCTATTATCCTCTGATGAATTGCCCCGAACGGCCTGCACCGTATTGGCTTTCGTGTATTTAACCGCACTGTCAAACAGGCTGCCGCGACCGAGGCGACTGCGAAGGCTCTCTTTCCAGAACCGCTGCGGAACCCGTCTCTGTCGGGGAGGGGGGGGGGGGGGGGGGTCCGTCAGATTTTCGGCGCAGCCGGGACCGGGAGCGCAGATTTTTGACATTTATTTCAAACAACTGACACCGAGTGTCGAGTGTCCCGTCCCGAGCCGGAGGCAGCTGCGCGGTCGTACCCAAGCTCGCTACTGCGACTCAAACCCTGAGAAATAATGTGGGGACAGAGCGCAGGGGAGCGAGGTCTGAGCGTGAGCTGTACCTGCAGCACAACAGGGCCAGGTCAACATGCATGCTCATCCGCTCATTAAAATAATCATATATAATTAAAAAAAAATAAAAATAAGGCTAATCTGACTTTACTTTATACTTTACTACATTCTCACTTGCTCTCTCTATCTGTCTATCGCTCTCTCATTCTGTCTCTCCCTTTGGTCTGTCTCTCTCATTCTCACTAGCTCTCTTTCTATCGCTCTATCGCTCTCTCATTCTGTCTCTCCCTTTGGTCTGTCTGTCTCATTCTCAAATAAGGCTAATCTGACATTGTGGGAAGTCTCTCAGCCAGACGTTTTTCTCTCGTTCTCTCTCGCTGCCTCTATCTCTCTATCTTTCTCTTTCTCATTCTGTCTCTCTTTCTCTCTCTCTCTCCATCTCTCTCTTAGTCCCTGTTCCCTGCGTCCTATTCAAAGACAGATATAGAAACAATCCTTATTGATCTAATCTGGTTACCGCTTGCTATTTTCAACAGTTCCATCGAAAACTCCCTCCCTCCCTCCCTCCCTCCCCCCTCCGCTCCCCCGCCCCCCTCCCTCCCTGCCACCCATCTGTCTGACCTAGATGCCGGTCACATGGGGCGCCTCCCCAGGCCTGTCGTTTTATGGAAAATCTGAGGGCGCGATAAAGCCAGAGGGTTTTAAGTTTTATCCGCACTTGTCCTTTGAGGAGGGCCCCGACACGGAATAAGGCGTTATATTGTCCCAACGCAGTTTCGGAAGGCGGCCAGTCCCGCCGGCACTCCCCCCCCCCCCCCCCCCACCGCCCCGAAGCCGGCCAATCCCGCGACCCGACCGCTCTCCCCCCCCCGCCTCCCCCTGGTTTTGATTGGATTTAGCGTGCGCCACCGCTGTGACTTTGGGGGGGCGGGGGGGGGGGGGGGGGGGGGATTTTCCTCCCTTGTCACTGTCGTGTCACTGCTGTGTTATTTATTTGCTTTAACTTGTCCGGAAATGCACCCCCAAAATCTGTAGATTAGCCCCCGGGGCGACCGGACCGAGCCGTGTCTCTTTTCTCTCTTTTTTTTCTTTCCTTTCTTTTTCTTTTTTTTCCGGCGAGCTCTGCTGGTGCTGAGAGGTTGGTTTCGTTCGGTGACCGAGTCCCCTTCACACACTCTCGTCTGCCTGTAAATTTTCTGCTGTCCTTGCTATTCAGCCAATTACACCAAAAGAGCTTTAGTGATTTTTTTTTTGCCCGCGCGGAATTATTTATTTATTTCACAGCGAGAATGCAAAGCATCTCTGAAGGTTAAGAAGAAGAAAAAAAAATTGCTGAATTTCATAGCGTTCGTAATGTTAACTTTTTTCAGTGTAAGAGCTAATCGATAGCTGTCAACTCTGCCCTGTACAAAACAAATACCCCCCCCCCCCCCACACACACACACACACACATAATAAAATACACACACCACAGGTAGGTGGGCAACAGTGATGTTTTAGCAGTTTTGGAAGGCCTGGCCTTTTTTTCCAATGAATTGCGAATTAGAGCGATGAGATAAGGATTTCACAGATTCACTTAGAAATGCACACGGCAGTGTTGAGCTGTAAAACTGAGGCCTGCACATTCTGTTGTGTGTGAGGAGGAGGGGGGCAGCGGGGGCTTGGGGGGGGTGGGGGGGTGGGGGGGGGGGCGGGCAGGTCGGCATTCCAATCTAATGGTCACAACGCTTCCCCCTCCGTTCTGGGTCAGGTGAAATATTCATTTTAATATTTTTAAAAAATAAATAAATAAAGAAGTATAAACTTATTTTTTCCCCCAGTTTATCAACAGAAAACAGCCAACAGCAGAGTAGCAACGTGCCTCAGAAACCTGGGCGGGAGAGCGGAGGGGCCACAGTCCCGCAAATCTCTGCGAATCACAGTTAGGATTGTTGTGCGCAGAAATATTGATGATGAAACGCGGCGAGCAGGGCCGATGCTAATGGAGGATTATGTTAAGGAGCAGGGGCAGCGCGTCCTCCACACCTCTCTGAGAGATGTGCGTCGATCTACCTCCTCAGTGAGCACCGACGGTCTCCCCCTGCCCCCCCCCCATGCCCCCCCCCCCCCGAGCAATGACGTTAATCTGCTGTGTCCCTCTCTGGCTGCTCTCGTCACGTTCCATATCTAACAGTTGGTTTAGAAGGGGGGGACTTGGGTTGCCTGCAGGGGGAAGGAAGTATATTACCTCTTTAAAAAGCTTTTCTTTTATTGGGTCGAGCTGCCATGTTAACCGTGCCCTAAATGCGTTTTAAAAGGCTCTTTTTCTCCCCGAACGTGGCATTTAACGGCAGAGATTTTGCGCGGCCGACGTTTCGGTACGAACGCGTTTAACGCGCGGTTTAGAGTCTCAGCGGGCTAACGGGACGTCGGCGCATATCGCGCTCCCTGCAGCTCAGGGTGCGACGGGCGTGCGCTGTACCGCGCACACACGCGCCCGACAGCCCGCGGCTATAGCGAGTTTGTGAAAACTGCGAATAGCTATCGGCTGTGTGTAGAATGTGGCCGAGGACTATAATGTACTTGTGGAATGTGTTCTAAGTGTCCTGCCACCTTGCATTTTCCACAGTAAGAGCACTGCCGCTGACGCACTGTGAGATCTGAGATCTGGGAGACCCGCTTGCATTTGCAGCAGCAGTGGGGTCCTATGGTGTTTTTTTTGTTTTTTGGTCAATAGCCATTATGATCTGTTGTTATTACTGTCAGTGACTACTTTAGATTTTCCTGAGAGGCGGGGTGCAAGTTGATTTGCATGAGTGTTGAAAAGTCTTATGTAGCAACAAAAAAAAAAGGAAAAAGATTTCATATTGCGTGTCGGTGGAGTCTGTGGAGCAAGTGGGGGCCAAGTTCTCGGAGATGTACGCTTTGCTATTCTTTCTGCGGTGCATACTCATTTAATAAGTTAGTTATTTATTTGTTTACTCGTGTATCTATCTAAATTGCGTGGACAGGCTTCTGCAGAGTTAATTTCAGCTTTTCTGCCCAGAAGTGGTGACCCTGCGTTCATTTTGTGCGTGTCGCCTAATACAATGCAACACTCCCACACCACATCCCCCTGCACCCCCCCCCCCCCCACACACACACACCCACACGCCCCCACAGCAGCAGGATGTGTGCTTTATGTACTGCTCTGTTGAGGAAGAAGTGCTTTGAGAGGCATGAGAATTTCACCCTTATAAATAAAGCTAAAAATTCAAACCGCAGACTTCCCATCAAAAGCAAAGCCACAGAACACCGGGAACCAGCCAGAGCAGCACTACCGCTGAACCGTGCCGAGATTACCACGCTAGGCCAGGGGGAACGCACACTTCATAACATGACCGAATAATTATTTCTGTTTGGGGTGGGGGGTGGAGGGGTTCAAATTTGAATTCTTAAACTTTTATGTGACCTTTTTCTTTACCCATTAATTAAAAAAAATAAGTAATTTGTACACTCAAAAAAAAAAAGAGAATTGTTGGACTTACATAACCAAGTGGAGTAGCATCATAATCGTACTGTTTAGTGAAACTAACCTGTAAGTGTGCTATTTCATCTGAGAGTGAGGACGGAGTTCGGGGAGGAAGGGAAGAGGAAATGAGAGCCGCAGGCCTGCGTGTGCAGCGTTTCGGTGGCCGTTCGGAGGAAGTGGCGGAGCTCGGAGACGGGACGGCGATGACCAGCGGGGCGTGCGTTTCGGGCCGGGCCGGGCTTGCAGCTGAGCCCCCCGCTCTCTCCACCCCCCCCCCCCCCGCCCCCCCCCCGCGCCCCGTGCCGGGCACTTCCTGCGTTCGCCGAACGCCGTCTGCGTTTTGCCGTTAACGCGCCTTCACGTCCGCGGGAGGATTAGGAGAAAATCCCCTGGTTTTTTTTAACCGGTTGACAAATATCAGATTTGTCTCTAAAAATTAGCTCCATCCATATCTCCCTCCATATGACACACAGAAAAGATTATCTTTAATACCCAGGCAGCTTGGCTATGTGAGAAGCAGATTAAAGTTTCAGTTTAGTAATATTTACTGAGCCACTTCTATTAGGCTGTGTGCTACACCACAGGCAGGTCCTCCAGAACATGACGGTTTTTAAAAAAAAAAAAAAAAAATTTGAAGTTTTTTCCCCCCTCTGTCTTCTCTCTCTCTCAGAAAAAGTCCAGAAACAATTAAGAGCAATATTGATCTAATTCATCATCATCCAGCCCGGCGTCTGAAGGTTGTCTTTTCTCTGTGCGTGCCATCAGAACAAATGGCTCCGAGGAGCTAAAGAGCCTTAAAGTGAAGAACCCCGGGGGGGGGTCCTTTCATTCGGGGCTTTGTGTCGGCCGCGGGGGGGCCACCGCGCCGTTGTTTTAGGGGCCCGTCGGCACGGGGCGGGGGGTCGGTGGGAAACGGGGGGCTCGTGGGTGACCCGGGACCCCGGTACTGTCCCATTGTCGCGGGCTTCGCGGGGGATAGGTAGCGCCGAAACCTTTTGATGTGAGTCGCGCTGTTCAACAAAAAAAAAAAAATGAAACTGAAAATATGCCAGAGAACAAAAAGAAGCCGGACCCGGGGTGTTGGTGGCGTTGAGAATCCATCAAAGCACGGGAAACCTTTTCTTTGTGAAAAGTGTTTGCCTTGATTTTTTTTTTTTTTCAAAAAAAGGAAAAAAAAAAGATTTATTTCCTTTTAATCAAAATCAATAATTAGCATGGGTTGGCAGCCCCGCCTGTTTTTCTGCTGGGATTTCCTGGATCTCTGCTCACAGCGGCATAGAAACTCAACGTGACATTATTCCCTTATTCTTCTGCAAGCAAGCAGATTCCCTTTGGTTTTTTCTTTTTCGTCAGTGCTGTGATTTGAATCGTAACAAGGTGTGCCAAAACCACAGACAGTGCCCTCCCTTTTTTTTTTTTTTTGAATTGCAGTGCAATGGTGAGTGGGGGGTTGGAGGTGGGGTGGGTGGGGTTGTTTGGGCGAGTTACCCTCCCCGCGTCTGCAGGTGCACAGCTGCTGTCGTCAGCGAGCATCGGGGATTTTGAGTCACGGGGACGGGCTTCCTTAAGCTCTTCCGCTTGGTCAGTATGTTATCCGTCTCCATTTCATTTCCATACTCCAATACCAATATGAGCAGCAGCAGGGGGGAAGTGGCTGTGGGCCCTACGCTGCACCTGCACCGTGGAGCCTGGTCCCTCTCCTGCACCGTGGAGCCTGGTCTCTCTCTCTGTGCTCCCCTGTCAATGCTACCCTGCACCTGCACCATGGAGCCTAGTCTCTCTCCTGCACCGTAGATCCTGGTATCTCTCCTGCACCGTGGAGCCTGGTCTCTCTCTCTCTCTCTCTCTCTCTCTCTGTGCTCCCCCTGTCAAGACCAAGCGGCTCACCCTGGGCTCGCCTTTTGGACACAGGAGCCCATAAATGAAATTAAGGTGTCAATTAGTCAATTACGGCATAATAACTCAGAGGGCAGACGTTTAGAGGCCGAGCGCACCTCGGCTAAGTTCATTTCCTCCGGTCCAGGAGTCGGCCGCTTGGCACGCGTCACTCCCCCGCAGATATGCCGAATGAAGACACCGGCCCCGTAATTCTATTTTCATATGTGGATATCTTTTTTTGATCAATGATTTCCTTTTCCTGGTTTGCGTGTGTGTGTGTGTGTGTCCGTGTGTGTGTGTGTTTATGTGCGTGTGTGTGTGTGTGTGTTTTTTTTTTTTTTTTTTCCGGATGCTAGGATGCACTTTTTTCTCCCCCAATTTAGCTTCGGAGAATTTTATAATTTAGTAATTAAAATCTTTGATAGGCTTTAGAAATTGCAGCTAATTGAATTTAATGGGAAGATGAATTTCAATTTTATTTGATTACCGGGACCCCTGGCATAGGTATTTATGGAAAAAACTGTACAAAAATATGCTGTGTGGGCTAAGATGGCATAATAAAATTAAGGGTAATCGGATTTCTCCGTCATGAATTTCTCTCTAATTTCACTATAATTTTCCATTAGATAGCTGGTTTACAAATATTTGCTCATCTGCGATGGGAAAAGGCTATCTGTCTAAAATGATTATGGGGAGAGCCTTCAGAAATGTGCCTTTTTTTCCCCCTCTCTGCCTTTTAAAAACCAGATTGCGAGGGATCAAAATTAGGAAGATTACATTATGAATGTCTGCATCCGGGAGAGAGCGGGGGGGGGGGTGGGAGGGGAGGGGGGGTAGGTGGTGGGGGGGGGATGAAAGCACATTGATAAAAATATATTTCGACTGTTAAATACATTTGTTATGTGAATCTGCGCGGCGGGCTTCAGCGGGTACCTAAAATATCGCTGGAGAGGCGAAGAAAGACGGAGGTCCTACACCGAGGACGGAGAGAGAAAATGAGCCCTCTGTCTTCATGAGAGAATGGCAAACACCTCTAATGACTGCTTTGTGAAAAGAGGCATTTATAAATGTTACAAGCGCCAGATATCCTGGCGATGTTGATGCCGGCCATATTTTTCAAAACAACACAAAGGAGAGGCAATTTAGCAGAATTAACTGATGATTAGTACAGCGTATTAAATTCCTTAATTTCGAAATGTATATTAAGACTGTGCTGACGGGCGTTATCTATAGCATAAGTTTTAATATTCATAACCCTCGCCGCTCTGAAATAAATATACATAACGGCGTCTAAACAGACGCGAGGGAGTATTATTCCACATCCGCGCGTACAAAACAAGGGCAGATGCTTTAGTCTGGAGTCCCCGCTCCATGTCTTTGCTCCAGATGATGAGGAGCTGCGTTCTGCTACTTCCTGTTTCTCATCAGCATCCACGTATGACCGGGGATAACGGAGAGATCAGAGAAAGCAGAGAGAGAGAGAGAGAGAGAGAGAGAGACGGAGGGAGAGAGAGCACTGCACTCCCGGCGCAGTTCTGTTTAAAAAAGGTCTCGTCGTTTTACCAACAAAAATTTCAGTTGCTCTTGTCTCCGTCCCTCAGTCACTCACTCCCCCCCCCTCTTCTTTCTCCCCTCCCACTCCCCACTCCCTACTATGACCAAACCCCCCCACCCCCCCCACCCGCACACCCACACACCTCGTCCTCCCCCCCACCCCCGGCCCCCCCCCCCTTCTTGCCGCGGCTCGCTCACAGCCTCTGTACTCCCTGCCCGGGACGGCGAAGGGGGTTCAAACACAAATCTGACTCCCGGCAAAGGTCAGATTTCTCACTCTGTGTGTCCCCTGGCGGCGCGCACAAAAGCCCCCGAATTCACATCTTTCAACTGGGGGGCCCCCGGCCTTTGTCCCGCCGGAGCGGGGCGCTCGGAGCCAAGCCCCGCACCAGACCAGCCCCCCCCCCCCCCCCCGGGGCGCGCGGTCGGCGGCGGCTAAACGTCTGCCCCTGCTTCCCTTTTGACTGATGTACCCCTGCCATGTCGCATATATGCCCCTCCCCGCGCGCCGCCGACACCCCCCCCCCCCCCATGTCCATCCCCCCCCGCCCCCCCCGCCCTCGCCCCTCTCCCTGCCCAAATACAACGCTCATTAATGGGCTGCATCAGAAAACATTACGCTCGCTCTGGGGAGAAAAAAAAAACAAACAAAAAAAAAAAAAACAGGCCTCTGAACAACGCCAGAGAAAGAAGTGGCCGCATCCCGCGTCTTTTTTTTTTACGCGTTCGCGATCTCTCTGTACAAACTCCCCGGTAGCTAACTGCAGACAAGCCCGAGCCGCAGTTACACAGGAAACCTGGGCCTGATATTTACTTTGTGCGGGCGCACTTTTTAATAGCTCAAAAAACCTACATTGTTGTATTCGGAGAAAGACAATTTAATTAGATTTAATTGACGGTAGATATGTAATGTCTCCTTGTTGTGCTTCGGATTTGGCAGTCACGCTTATTGCAAATTAAGTACAAGTTCAAATTGGTCAAGTGGATCTCAGATTAGCCCACTTCAGAAATTATGTGCCGCAGAACATTAAAATTGTACTGTCTGTACCAATAATACAACTGACAAAAAAAAACATTCCAGTTGATTCAGGAGCAATCCTGTGGTGTATTAGTCAGATCCTGAATTAAATCAGCCAGCCCTAAAGAACATTTCTGTAGAGGCACAGGTATACATATAGTACATGGCTAAAAAAAAAACTTTACCCTATACCCAGAATACTCCAAAAATGTATCAAGAGAGCAAGAGAACATCATTGTACTTGTGCTTTTCTCTCTGGCCGAATAAATACTAGTGTTGATGTTTTACTGTGTATGCGTCTTGTGATGAATCCATGCATTCGGAGGCATAACAGGATGCATTAAATGTTGAACACAAAAAACCAGGATCTGCATTTAAGCCTCCTTCAGCGCTTCCTGTCCTGGTTTTTTTCCCCGGAGTTTCTCACCGCCAGTGTCTCCAGCTGAGCTACGCACTGCAGACACACATTTTTATTTGCCCAACTAATGCATTTGTTTCCATAACTCCACTAATTGGCACTTTGTACTGTACTCAGTTCGGGGCTATTTAAACGCAGTTTTTTTTTTTGAAACGCGGTGCCAAATTAACTTAAATGAAGAGACGCGTCCGCGCGGTCTGCTGAGCAAAGCGTTCCGCGGTCCTGCGTTTGTTCGTAGTTTTAAGAACGAAACGACGGGATTAGGGTGCAGCGACCGGCCTCCTTTCGTCTTCTGAAACTTCTGTTGATCCCAAAAAAGCTGCACGTGTGCACACTGTAATGTGGAGGGTTTAAGTTTAAGGGGGCGCGGGGGTGGGGGGGGGGGGGTGGGCTGTTTCAAAGGATGAATGGAAACAGGAATATACGTGTGTATATTTGAACATTTGCCGCTTTTAGACTTTCATGGACCGATTTCAGGCTTCAAAGTCTTACCCCCCCCCCCCTCCCCTTACCCCACCCTGACCACTGTTTGATGAAAAGATTTGTCATACGTGTATCAAAAGTGATAGAAAGGTAACCTGGAGGCTGGGCTTGTTTGATGTGTGCAGTGTTTTATTAAAGCTGAAGACATGAACTCCAGTTCAAAATAGCATTTTTCACAGAAGCTGTAGGCAATTATCCTTCTTTCAACTGACTAGTTAGGACAATGGATGATGCTGCCTGGATTAGTTCTCTTTTTGTGTGTGTGCGTGTGTGTGCGTATGTGTGTGTGTGTGTGTGTGTGTGTGTGTGTGTGGGAGTCTGTGTATTGACATATAATATTTCAGTTGTGTCGTTTTTATAGCAGGAGAAAGGTGGAGGACTTTGGTACAAAAGGTTTTAAAATACACGTTTTTTTTTTTATCAACTACCATATTAAAAAGGAGGGGATGGTGTTCTATTGTTTAAACATGACTCATAGCCATAATTACTAAATCAACCAAAACCTGTTTTTATGTTTATATATTAGTCGTTGCTGTCAGCAAACAGGAACTTGAGCTTTGACTCATAATGAACTGTAATGATAAAAAAAACCGATATTTCCCTTTTTTAGTCACAATGCATTTGCAGCTTTTGTATTCCCGTAACCGAGGACATTGAGCTTTTTGAATGACATATTAAAAATTCATATATAAAAGCAACTTATGCACTGAGGCACTGAGGCTTCGGTCTTGCTTTTCCGTGGCTGAGAAAGGCCATTAGCTGCGGAGGGTATCGTGAACATGTTTAGGGGTTGTGTGTTTTGTAGATTAAAAAAAAGAAGAAGAAAAAAAAAAATAAAGAATTTATAAACGTACAAAAATAAGTCCGAAAGGTCCAGAAGCGTTTTGCATGTGACTGCGGAAGAAACTGCCAGGCAAATTAGAGGTTTGTCTCATAAAGTATTCATTGTCACCTGGTAACAGCCAACGTTTATCATTTCACCTGAAATTACAATGGAAACTGATACCTTATCAGAAAGAGAGAGGGACGGGAGAGAGAGAGAGAGAGAGAGAGAGAGAGGGAGAGAGAGAGGAGGGAAAAAAGGAGGGAGGAAGAAGGAGTGTGCTGGGGTTGCAAGGGGTGTGACTTGAGGCGAGCTTGTCTTCTTTTTTCCACGGCCAACTGTTCTTATATAAGATTACTAATCAGATGTGAGTTTGCTCCCCGATCAATGCTTTTACCTCCCCCCCCCCCACCCCCCCCATTTTTTTTTACAGTTTATATTTTTTTCACGAAGGCATTGCCCCATTAAAGGATTTTCTTATGAAGCAATAATAGCCTTCAGGATTTGTTTTTTTCTGTTTTTTATTTTTATTTTTTTTTTTACTTTCCTTCCTTCCAAATATCTTCTCATCCAGAGCACTCGTTGTTTTTTTTCATGAAGAAATGCATAAATATATTATGAGAATAATCTCAACTTCCCATATCTCTGGGAGATTTTGGAGTTCTAATTTGCGATACATATTAAAACACACATTAATTATGTTGCTGCTCTCTCCTGAGAAATGCATATATTCAGGAAAAGGTAAACTATTGCTGGGAATATAAATTAGTTTTTTGTTGTTGTCCCTTACTTTCTGTGGTTTCACTTCAAGTATTTACAGAATAGTCTTGCACTGTGATCCATATTTATATGATATATAAATTAGATTTAAAGGTAAAAACAATATGTGAAACACATTTGCTTTTTTGCTTTTGCAGTACTGGAATTTTTATTAAAATGTTTTTTTTTTTAAAATACAAGTAAAGTAACTTAAATTAACATCTGTACAATTTTTTTCAGTTTTACATGATATTACATTTATGCAAACATGTTAAAATGGTAAAATACATTTGTAGAATTATTTTCAAATATTTGTATACTAATAAGCTTTTTTTTAAAAAAAAAAAACAATTAACGCCATCTATGATCACAACACAATTCATTAGTATTAAACTTGCCAGCAATTTGAATATCTTTTACCATCATTTTTCTTTTATTTTTTATTTGTGACAGAAAATATTTTTTAAAGAAATTAATCTTTGCAGTCCTTAGCCCGAAGTACGTATTTTCTCTCCAGTTTTTTGTTGCTCCCTCCCTCTTTCATTTTAATAGAGCCGCAGACTCCTCCCCACGAGGGTTGAAAGGCTAGCAGACCACAGAGACGAAAAAGGCCAGCCCACTCAGGGAAGAAAAAAAAAGTCAGCTCTGACTGCTGCTCCGCTGCAATTTCCTATCTGCCTATTCAGACAACATCACCGGCAGCCTGGTGTGTGTGTGTGTGTGAGCGAGCGCGAGCCCAAAGCAGAGAGAGAGAGCGAGAGAGAGAGAGAGAGAGAGAGAGGGAGAGGGAGAGAGAGAGGGAGAGAGACAGACAGAGACAGGGAGAGGGAGAGAGAGAGAGAGACCAAGAGACCGACAGCAAGAGCGAGCAAGCGAGCAAGCAGGCAAGGGGGAGGCTCTGTATTCTGTCACCTACCCACCCTCCCCCCCCACACCCACTCGACCTCCCCCCCCCCACCAAACCACAAGAGGGAGGGGCCTAACCCCAGCTGCCAATCAAATTCACTCGTGGCAGCCGGCATCTTTCGCTACAAACTATTGACAGATTACATGTCAAGGAGTTTAGTGCATTATTGAAGGAAGGTTTTTTTTTTGGTTTTTTTTGTTGGTTAACGTCGTTATTGTTGTCGGCTTTTAGTTGTTTTAAATCCTGCTCTTTAGTTTTCCGCTCCTCTCATTACTTCTAATGATTTTTAAAAGAGTTGAGCTGTATTATGAAAGTTACATGTCTGAGAGGATTTAACTTCGAATTCCCTGAATATGGTGAGTACTCACTTCTTCTCTTTACTCCTGTGTGTCATACTGTACCTACGGTCTGATTGTTAGTGTTTTGTTCAAAAAGTGTGCTGTTAATACCGAGTGTATAAATGTGTAGAGAGGTGGTTTTTTTTTGCTGTTATAATTGTAACTGCTCCTCGGATACGTGCGAGCTGCACCTATATTTTTAACTGTGTGACAGTGCCCAGGGGTGAACGCAGCAATAAACACAATCAGTCAGTTCCTCAACATTCTTGTCGTGTGGCATATTAAAAGCACCGTTGAAAAAATGAGACTGTAAAAGTTCGCAAAACTAGTTTCATTTTCCTCTGAGAAGAGTCAAGGTTTTCTTTTTTTTAATCTTGTGTACTGGACACAGCTGAGAGAGAGGATAGATTCCTTCACGGTTGAAAAATAAAACTTAAGTTGGGGGGGGGGGGTGATACTGCTATTTAGTTCGTTTTTGCTTTAATTGGTTGTGGTTGAGATATTTTTTTTTTTGGCTGAATGTGAATGTTTTCAGCGCTCTGACTGTTGTTAGGGAGGTTGATAGATATGGACGTGTGGCGTTCGTGTCTGTAGGTATGTAAACTGTCATTAGGGTGCCTTGAATGGCCTATGGGTTTGTTGCCAAGGGGATAGAGCAAACAAACTGTGCCGTGTTAGGTTATGTGTTAAGACACCTGAACAAGTGATTATCCATTCTGAACCAGTATGTTGTTTTTTTTTCTCTTTGATTAAAGTTGACGTGATTGGTATAAAAGAGTGACATAACAATGTAATCCCCTGTATGTTTCTAAAAATCTGCAAGTGCAGCTTTTTAAAAATGCACCTCAGGCACAAATATGTGCATGTTTGTGTTCGTAGATATTATTTTCTGCTTTTGTTTTTCACTACTTTATGATATATTCATCGGTGGCATTTTTGGGTCGCTCTCATATGCAGCCTGTTGGTCATCCTGTGTAGCTCTGTGTTTCTCAGTGTACCTCCGCTTCTGTTTTTGAGTCGTACAAATGTAAAAATAGAAAGTGAGTAAAAAAATTTTTAAAAATCAGATGAAGCGATGTCATATTCAAATAGAATGTGATCTTCCTGCTTTCTACATACCCCACCGTGTCTGTGTGTCCGTGCACACACGTGTGTGTGTGTGTGTGTGTGTGTGTGTGTGTGTGTGTGTTTGCATTTCTTTTTATGTGTGTGTGTGTGTGTGTGTATGTGTATGCATATGTGTGTGTGTGTGTGTGTGTGTGTGTGTGAGACAGAGAGAGAGACTGGGAGATTCTCAGAGCTCTGTAAAACTGCTCCTACACTTTCAGTGTGTGTTGAATTAATTTAGCAGTGATTCTCGCTGGGCCATGGCAGACACAGAATGCCCATTGCTTTCCGTCACGCGGTGTTCCATGTTGTTGGGTAATATTTCTAATTCATTCAAAAACAAACAGCACCGTACGATGATAAACCTCGAGTATGTCTGCGTGCAATATCTCAGAATTAAAGAAGAGATCATGCCACACCTATCGGGTCAGCTTAAACTTTATAATTCCGTGTATTGTAAAATGCCTCCTAATCGCGCTGTACTCACACTTGTTCATTCTGTTTTTTTTTCCCTTTCTTTTACTTCCTCTGTTTTTAAAATTGACTTTCTTTTTTTAAAATGTAGACCTTGACCGGGGGATTGTTGAGGATTATTGACAGCACGCGTGTCCTCTTTTTGCCACTTCCCTGGTCACAGATTTTTTATTTCCTCTCCCCCCCCCGCCATATCACTTCCTATCCCAAAGTGCTCCTTCAATGTCGTTGTTAATTTTGTACTGTATAATATTTTAAATGTAATACAATACAATCAAAATAACATGGGAATAAAAATAGAATTTGTACGTGTATTCATAAAATAAATGAAGCAACCATTAATTTTTTTTATTATTATTGGGAAATGATTTCTGTAGAAGGGCTAAAGTGAAAGGGGTCCTTAGGTTATATTGTTTTATAAAGTTTTGTTTTATGAACAGAACAATATAAGCAGCAGTCTAGCAAGCAAGCAATTTTATCTGTTCTCTAAAAAAAATTTTCTCTTAAAAAAAAGAAAGAAAAAAATCAGTCTGTGGAAAAAGTAAAAAAAAAAAAAAAAAAAAAGTCAAACTTATATAGCCACACCCTCAATTGTGCCCTCAATTGTGCGGTGAAGTGGACCCAACATTCCGGGCCGGCCGTGTGGTAAATGGAGTTGTTTTACGGTCATACCGGGGAACTGATCGTGCCCTTCCTCGGGAGAACGGGCTGATTCGGCTGCAGCCCCCTGGCCACCTTTACGGCTCCCCCTGAAAAAAATGAAGGAAATGAAGAGGAAAAAATAATCCAAGGTCTGTAGCCTTCAATAACCTTTATCACAATTTAGCAATAACCGAATCAATTTGATGTCTTAAGCAATAAAAAATGCTGTTGCCGTCCTAATTCTCCGGCTCCTTGGATGACAGTAAATTTACATTTTTTAATTAAACTAGCTGGAATTTTTATGAGGGGGCTGGGCTATGCTAATGGGAATGTTGTGTACTGCAGATTAAGAGAGTTTTGAAATAAATTTAGCAGGGAGCCATTATGGAGGAAAGGGGAAGAAGAAAAAAAAAAAAAACCCCTAGCCACCGTCCTTAACCCCTTTTATGCCGATTTCTCCTGGGGGACCCGTGAGGGTCTGTCAGGGAAGAGTGGGTTTTGGCAATGAGGTGATTAGTATCGCCATGTCAACCGAGGCAAAGCATTTACATTCCAATATATAATTTATACCTTGTTTGAGTACGGCAGAAAATTGGCCACACATATTTGTTTTCACCGGAAAACCTTTTGACTTTCGGATGCATGTTGTTTAGGGAAATAAACCACGCGTTTGTTTTTTTGTCACTTGAATCTTATTGTTTAGTGTTTGAAAAGATTCGAGTTTCAATTGTAATTTTTTAAAAGTTATTTGCGTTTTTAAATTGGGCAATCACAAAATATTTATTTTTAAAAAAAAACTAATGTATGAAGCCTGAAATAAATTTTTGAAATATTGTTAAAAAAAAAGGTTTCATTTTACACACAGTCAAAAAATATTTATTTCCACAAATAATTTCAACACTTTTTAACATAGGTTTGTGTAGTTTTATGGACAAATTTGAGTGAAAGCATGATTTATGGTGTGCGTGCGTGTGTGTGCGTGTGTGTGTGTGTGTGTGCGCGTGCACATGCGTGCGTGCGTGTGTGTGTGTGTGTGCGCGTGCACATGCGTGCGTGTGTGTGTGCGTGTGTGTGTGTGTGCGCGTGCTCATGCGTGCGTGCGTGTGTGTGTGTGCGTGCGCGTGCACATGCGTGCGTGCGTGTGTGTGTGTGTGTGTGTGTGTGTGTGTTCAGGAACAGCAGGCAGTGAGGAAGAGGCCGTGGTAGGCCTGAGACAGCTGAGCTGTGGATGAGCATGTGCTGTGACTATCAGACACAGCCCGCAAAACATCATAATCAACTTAGTCCCCGTAATACCCCAGTTCACACAGAATGGCAGTTTCACCAGCAAGCAGGGGGTAGGATAGGTGGAGTAAAATAATAATGTCACTGTGTGCTTGTGTGTGTGTGTGTGTGTGTGTGTGTGTGCACCTGCGTGCGTGCGTGCGTGCATGCATGTGTGTGCACGCATACATACATATGTGTATACATGTGTGCTTGTGCGTGTGCGCACGTGTGTGTGTATGCCGGTGCGTACGTGCATGCGTGTGTGTGTGCAAATGTATGCCTGTCTCTCTGTGGGGACAGTGACAGGGACCAAGAGCAGGGCGAGTGGCATCGCCACCCCCTTCTCCACTCCAGTGTCTGTGCACTCAACCAATGGCAAGATCCTAATTAAAACCTCAAAGCTCCCAGTCACCCATACAGAGTAATAGCCTAATTAATACTCTGAGAGGAGAGACATACTCAAGAATAATAAACAGGTTGCACCTTAGGCCTTTATTTGTTTTTATTACTAAAATCCTCTAGGGACAGGTTTTTTTCTTTGATCACCATTATTAATATTATGTTTAATATTTCTGTCTTGGAATGCAAAGAAAAGCAAGCCAGCAAGCACAGAATTTTATCACTTTAAAAGGTATATTATTATTATTATTATTATTATCATTATTATTATTATTATTATTATTATTATTATTATTATTATTGTAGAAAAGATTGCATTGGTATTGCAGTTGTTGATGCGTATGAGTATGTAAGCGCTTTTATTTTGACACGCCGTGTTCTTGGTGAGTGGGCATCTCTATCACTGTAAATCCCCTTGTTGTGGAGACGTGTTGTCACGATCATTCCCACGAGTCTCTGGGGAAGTCTGTTTTTTTTTCTGAAGGAGGTGGACGAGCGGGGATACTGGGGAATGTTGGGGGGGGGGGGTATAGAACCCTGACTTAATAATCCTCTACCTCCTCTTAGCTGTGGGAGGTAATTTCATTATTGGAATTTTGCATCCGTTCTAATTGTCTCCATCACGACCAAATGAAAAAGTCTGACAAACGTAATATGTTCGGATGAGCTTTTCCTTCCCTCTCTACGCAGTCAGTCCTTGTCGAAAGTTTAGCCGGTTGTCGAAGGTTTACAGTAAGTTAAAACCAGATTAGTTTTAGACTAGCCCAGTTTTCAGTTGTGCAAACCAAAAAGTTGTACAAGAAAAAAAAAAAAAATGATACGTTCGCACCCGAGCTAAGAGGAGGTTCTGCTCTTCTCTTATGCGATCTGGCATATGAAATTATGATTTCATGCAAAGCAGGAGAGGAATATAATCTCCTCTTGTTGATATGGCATATAAAGGGGAAGAATCGGGATATGAAGAGGCAATTAGCGCGGTGTAAAATACCTCGGTACCGCGCGCGGGCCGAAAAGCCCGGAATGAATTTGCACGGTTCGCTTATCGAGGCGCTCTTATTAGGGGCGTCTGAAAGGGAGATTAAGTCGCCGCAAAAACGCGGCGAATAATCCTTTTAAACGCGGCGGCGGCCTTTAAGGTGCGCGCGCGTGCCGCCCGCGCAGGTTAGAGACGGGGACCGGGGACCGGGCACCGGGAATGGGGGTGGGGAGGGAGGGAGGGGGGCGGAGCCATGGGCTCTGAGTGGCACCTTCGCCATGGGAACGCTTGCGTGACTCAGTAGACAGGCGCCGGGACGACATGGAATCGCCCGTGTGCCTCGGTATCAAACTGCTCGGCCCCCGCGCTTGTGTGGTAAGGGCACAGTTAGGGCGGAGGCCTGCGTGTTTACGTGTCGAAAGTACACTGGGAGATAACTAATTCACCTCAGTCTAATTCACCTCATTTATTATTTTACTGCTGTGTGTCAGTTGATGTTTGTAATTATTTTAATAATTCTCTGGAAAAACTTATACAAATAGTACAGAAATCTGCCCAAGGGAAATTTTGCAGTTAGTTGTGCCATACCAGGCTCACACCAAGCAAACGGTTCTGATTTATAAATGCTAAAAACTCTGAAATAAACCCTTTGGCTCCTCGAGGAAAATTCTAAATGCCCTTTAAGAGGTGATAAAAATGGATGCACTGATAGTTTATCTGCTTGAAGGAAATTTAGGCTTTCTTATCTCTGATACAGGTTGGCAGGGGGTGCAGTAGTTTAGGAGCCGTTTGGGTGGTCCTGGATATTTTCACCTCGCCCCCCTGAAGAGGTGATTCAATAAAGCCGTCATCACCTCAGGTGTGTTTGGTTCCGTGGGGAATCGGTCGAATTTGGGTCGCTCCGATGACACGAACACAAGCCCCATGAAAGAGATCCACGGTGGGATTGAATCAACACACAGGACGGTTCTGTTTTTTTATGTGAAGTTTTACATTTTTATCAGCACCACAGACAGCAAAGAGGGGGGGGATAAAAAAAATTTTTTTTAAAAACATTCAGTTTTTACTGTGACAGTCACCCAAGAAGTGAACTTTCCTGACAGGAAATCACAGTCCCTGAGCATGTCCACCCCCCCCACCCCCACACCCCGACCCAACCCCCCCTCGATCCCCACCTCCATCCCACCAGGCAGCGCTCTGTTTTCCTTTAAAAAGAGAAAGAAATAAACATGTTCTTATTTCTCCCCTGTCACCTTCAGTCTGAGAGAGTGTTTGCTCTTGCGAGGAGCGGAGGCGATATCCTGTCCTCTCTGGTACTGCAAACACGGCCCTGCAGTTTGGACCCCCCCCCCTTTGCCCCCCCTGCCCCCACACCCGCCACCACCACGGCCCTGCCGTTTGGACACCCCCCTCCCTCCTGCCCCCCCCCACCCCCAACCCACCCCCCCACCACTACCCTGGCGTTTAGAGCACCCCCTCTCCCCTCCCCTCCCCTCCCCTCCCCTCCACAGATCCCCCCCCCCCTCTGTTTTTTTTTTCCCCTTTTTTTTTCATGTGACATTCTATTCAGTTGGGTCAGTAGCAGGCATCACCAGCAATAATTACTGTCTGTACATGATAAATCTGACGCCCAGCTGTTCTATTCTGTCAGACTTTGGGGGGGGGGGGGGGGAGGTGGAGGGGGAGGGAACGCGGGGGGCTTGGGAGTTTGCTGTTTGACTGAATTTTTTTTTAAACTCTGAAACTTGATAGGATTACATGGTCTTAGGGCCCACACCTGTTAAGAGACTGTTAACGGAACAGTTGGCAGCCTCATGGCCAGAGCTTAGTGCCTCTTTCCCCCCTTGCTTTTCCCCCCTTTCTGAATTTCTCCTTGGTGTGACACGGGTCGAAATGCTACGCGATTTTCCGCACCCCCCCCCCCCTTTGTGAGAAGCGCGGTGTGAGAGAGCGCGACACACAGCTCCGATGCTTTTTTATTTTTTCGTTTGTTTCTCGTCGCCTTGCGAGCGTGTCTGCATGCGAGTTCGTGATTTTGTCCGTACGTGCGCTTGTGTGTCTGCTTGTATATTTATAAGTGAGTGTAAAAAAAAAAAAAGAAGAACATTTCGAGAAAGAAAGTGCCGGAAACAGTCTAATTGGGGCTGTTTTGCGACCGGTGAGGGGGCAGGTGGTGCTGCTGCCTTCGGTTGGTTTAGGGAAAATTTTTTTAAAAAACTTTTTAAAAAAATTTCAAAGCCTATTTTTTGCTGTGTTTTCAGCCTCTCTGCTGTCTGCTGGGATATTTGTGAAATGACTCAAACGACGCGTCAGCATTCTGACGAGCCGGCCGCATGATGCCGTGCCCCTGCCTTTCCACTTTTATAGCTTTATGTTCGTCTATTCATACGCGCGGGGTAATGAGTGAATTTACAAGAAGAGCTGCTCAGACAAGTTGTGTTTTGGTGACCTGAAATCATCTTAAATATGTAACCATTGTGCTGTGAGTGAAAGAGGAAGAACATAAAAAACTTTACAGGGCGGGAAAGTGCTTTAAAAAAAAAATCATAAATAAAAAGCAGTTACTGTATTGAGACGTTGGTAGTTTGTACTTGATTTATTCTGGACGCAAAAAAAAAAAAAAAACGACCTCATCTGAAACATTGGTGTTGAGGTCAGCTGTCTCTTCCTCCAGTGCTTTGGAGAACAGGTTGTATTGTCATTTGTCTCTCTCTCTCTCTCTCTGCGCGCGGACAGAGATTCATTTTTAACCGCAGAACAATTCTGTTTGGTGGAACGGGACCCCCGTCTTGCTTCTGTGGCTCTTCCTTCCTTATTTGGCGAGCGGCGGGAACATGGCGGCGTGGAGCTGTGGCTGTGGACGGCGCGGGCCGCCTCTGTGTGCTCTCAACACCTGTCCACCCCATTGTAATGGAATCTTCTATATTTGGACAGGAGTTGGGCTCCATTGATTGGTCCGGAGGTCACTGTTCTGAGAGGGGGAGAGGCAGAGAGAGGGGGAGAGAGAGAGAGAGGGGGAGAGGGAAAGAGGGAGTGAGCGAGAGAGAGAGGGAGAGAGAGAGAGAGAGAGAGAGAGAGAGAGGGAGAGAGAGAGAGAGAGAGAGAGAGAGAGAGAGAGAGAGAGAGAGAGAGAGAGACATCTTCTGACACGTTCAGGAGAAATGTTTCTGTGGAAAACATTCTGCAAAGAGGCCATTACGCAACCTGGCAGATACCTTAGGTGTGTTAGAGACAATGCAGGGTTTTTATTTTGTGTCAATTATAATTCGTTATTGTTTTGTTTTTTGTGTTTGTGTTTTGTGCTAAACCCCTTTCACCAAAATCACTTTTTCCCCAACTGTGTGATCATGTGCCTTTTAATTATTTCCATATTTCTCAGAATCAAAGCAATCTTCTCTGATATCTGTGTGGGTGGGGGGGAAATTCACAAGGTTAGGACAAAGATAGCATAGTGGGAATTATAACACAGTAACTTTGGATTGCTCTGATAAGTAATCTGCGTGTAGGGTGAAAAAGAAAATAATAAAAAAACAGATCAGTACGGCTTTAAGAACTTTCTTGCCCGCTTCGCACCAATAAGACCGTAAGTGTCATGCCCGTGAGTACATCACCTGATCTTTTCTTTGGAGTAAAATAAGCGGTCGCAGTCTTAATTGTTTGGAAAATATTGGCGCCCCCCCCCGCCCCCCTCAGCCCGCTGTTCTCCCCCCCCCCCTCTCCCCCGGTTCATTTCGCCGTCTGTCCTCGGCTGCCGGAGAATGGCGTTAATTTTTTTATTACCTGTTTGACTCTCCAGCCTTATTACTGTAGCCCCTTAATGTTCTCCGTAACCGTGGAAACCAGATGAATAAACGTCCGCAAAAGAAAATGAGATGATTAAACAGGTCACCCTTGCAAAACAAATTCGCTTGGTCGAGCGCAATTTGTGTACCGAGCGGCTGTCTTAACAGTTTGCTAACAAGGGGATTGTTCACTGGGGTAACTGAGAGAGAGAAAGGCAAGAATATAAATAAACAAAATGTTGTGATCTTCACTGCTTTACAATATAAAAACGACCTGACTGGAAAGAATTGTTTTCGTTTAGCTTTTGAGGGCAAGTCGGCCGCTTGCCTCGTCGAATGTCCGCATCGTTCTGCCGACCGGGTTATAAAGATTGCGTTTTCACTCAGCGACCAAAGATGGATTCCTTTTTTCTTTTTTTGTTTCCTGTTTTACTGGCTTCGTCTCCCAAGGTTTCGATAATCGGGTTTCCGAAACGTTTTCTGTAATCAGTCATAAAAACGTCACGAGACTAAAGCTGTGTTGAAATAGACTTTTCGCCGAAACGCGCGCGCGGGTTTGAGAGGCCGCAGCTTCGTTTCCAAAATTCTGAACTGGGCCCTTTGCCACCGAAGCGAATGAAGCGAAAGGTTGCGTGAGGGACGCGGCTTCTCCAGGCCGGAGGGGGGGGCCGGGCGTCAGCGCTAGATTGAGGCGACGGGTCCCCGAGGGCGGAAGGTCGTCTGCCCACGCCGAGGCGACTCCATTCATCACGCCGCCGAGGTTCCTCCGCCGCTGATGGTCCGGGAGGCCGCCGCTAAGAGGGGACCATTTCCTTCCTGCTTTATCTGCGGCGTAATTACCGAAACGAGCGTTTCGCCCCGGCCCCGCGCCCTTCCGCCGCTCTGCCGTCCGCCGCCGGGCCCCCTGCTCCCAGGTCCCGGGACGGGCTGCTCTTTTGGTTTTATATCATAAAACGGTAAAATAAGGGATGTGTGTGTTTTTTTTTTTTTCTTGACCAATGAGAGGTCTGGTTGGGTAGATTTAGGTTTTTGAATCGGGGTGGGCGCGGGGGGGGGGGTTGAATTTAACCCCCGTCTGCGTTGCGGCCGCGACCGCGAATCGTAAATTGCGGGGACGCGGTGGTGGTGTTTGTTTATAGAAGTGCACCCCACTGCACCACTCAAGAGCTGGGCTGTTTATAGAGAAGCACTACAGTCTTTAGATCATCCCCCCCCCCCCCCCCCACCCTTACCACCCCACCCCACACACCCAACACCCCACCGCACCCCTTACCCCTACCCCTACCCCTCCCCCACCACCCCCCACCATGGGATATCTGCTCAAGCTCTGGTCAAAAAAAAAAAAAAAAAAAAAAAAAACACCCCAAACCGATGTTGGCAGGAGCGCGAGCAGAACCCTTTTCCATCCCCGGGAAAAGCGGTGGATTGGCCAGCCGGCACGTTTTCTTTTTTTTCTTTTTTAAAGAGTCTATTTCATCCCCATGCAGGGTGTCTACAGCAGAAACTGGAAAGCACTTGTGCATTATTGATGTTTTAATTTGTGCAAATGCCCGCGTCTTTGTTAAGTGATTATAGTGCTGTAGAGATAACGGGGAGGTGCACTCCTCCTCCAGGAGAACCGCGCGCCTCCCGGCGCCAGCCTGGCCCGTTTCGGGTGAACCGGTGGGTTCCAGGACACGGGTTTTTTTTTTTTTTGGCACGCCCTTACACCTGAAAAAAAAAAAAAAGGTCGGAAAATGTCAACGTGTCCAAGATAAAAAATGAAAAAAAAGCCAGTTGATCTTTTGTCCCTTTTTTTTTTTTCGTAAGCTACACCTCTCCCATTTATGGTTTGGGTTTATAGGTCTTTTACATCTCCTTATCAAAAATTATTTGATGTAAATATAATAGAACTGGCCTGAAAAGCCCCATAAGCAAACATGCCACATGGCACCATGGGCGCTGACCTTGAGAAAGAATGCAAAGTTACAATGCCTCGCACAAGAAAAACAAACCCATAAAATAATACCTGGGGAAAGTGAGGCAGTTTAGGTAAATATGGGAACGAAGGCCGGCTTTTTTATGCCGTGATTAGCACGGGGCACAAGGGATCATAAACTTTTCCATGACGTGTTTCTGCGGCCATTGTGATGTGTGATTCACCGCGTCGTGTCGTTTTTTTGTTTTTTAAGTTTTTAAAAAATTTTTTTATTTTTTTAACGCTCGCCGCACCGTTCCTCGACACAACGGAATCAAGAAAAAAAAAAAAACAGGATAAGAAGACCAGGTGGATTTTTTTTTTAAGAAAGGTAGCACTCTGGAGCTCTGAATTTCGGCTTAGATGGATTAAAGGGACGCGCGGGAAAGGTCTCGGTTTTTTGGGGGACCTCTCGTCGTGGTGTCGCCGCGGCGACGGCGGCGGTCGGCGGTCGGCTGGCCGGCCTCGCGCTCGCTTCGGCGTGCCGGGCGCTGTCCCGCATTCGGGGTCGAAGTTCGCGGGAAGGTGTAAGTGAGGACACCGCAACTCCGCGACTCCGCCGTTTGCTGCTTGAGTCATCGTTAGCCTCTCCCTCCGCCCCCCCCCCCCCCCCCAAACAGACATAAAAGGGTCCTGCTTAAAACCTGCAGCTGTTCACACAAGCGGTCCCATGGACCAATCCCATGGCACTGCTCACTCACTGTTACCTGTCCTGCTCATGGTGGGGGGGGGCACTCACTGCTTACTCCTTTGCCCTCCCCCTTGAATTTTTAATGACACGTTTAGGCACCTGTTACCTTAGTTATTCCCAGCAGTCAAACTACCGTCAGTCAGGTAGCGCTCTCATTGTGTCCTAAAAATCATGGCATTTGGTTACATTTATATTTTTAAGTTAAGTAGTAGTACACAGTAACATTTCCAGTGTTAATTCAACACTTAATTGATAACATTTGGTCCCACATTCTAGAGCGGGATCAAATGTTATCTCTTAAGACTTGAATTAACACTGGACATTTACTGTGTAGTCAGTAGTTGGTTTATGCATGCCCCCCCCCCCCCCACCCGCCCCCCCCCCCCAGCCCAACCCCCTCCACTTAAGTGACTGCTCCCCAAATGACACAAGCCCTGACTGTGTGTGGATGTTGGATCCTGTGCCTAACATCTGAACTTCTTTGATGAGTTCTGAGTTCTGCTATACCCCCCCCCCACCCCCCCCCATCTTGGTCGATGCACAGTGAATCCAATTAACTCGCTGGTTCTCTTAGTATCTACACTATTGCTTTATTAAGCTGTCTTCTGAATTCACGAGCTTTATAAGGGAAAAAGAGAAGAAAAAAAAAGAAGGATACATTATTTCCATGATTTGATATAATTTATAGAGTGAAAATATGCCCTTTATTGTGAGCTGGGAAACACAAAAAAAAGCAGTTGGCACTGAAATTTCTGAATTTCAATTAGCCTTGTAATGTGAACCTGCCCAATTTAATGCAGGCATTTTCTGAATAAGAATATAGCAGCGCTTGTAAAACATTAATTAAGTGGAAATGTTTTTTTTTGTTTTTTTTTTTTTAAAGGAACGGGTATAAAGGGAGCTTTATGTGTGTGCTCCTCGACAGGAGAAAAGGGCTTTTTTTCTTCCTACAAGAATAGCAGTTTAAACACACACGCGCGCTACCGATTTTGAAAAAAAAAAGCCCCTCAAGAAAGAAGAAGAGGGAAAACTTTGAGAACGCGCTGGAGTGGGTTGTGTGCATCGTGCCTGAATGCGGGACTGTGCTGAAGCGGTGAATAGTCCCTGGTCCCGGGGTGAAACGTAACACTGTCCTCGGGAAAAGCGAGCCCCCATTTTAACGAGTTTCTGCGTGACAGATGACATTTAGGCCGTCTGTTGGATCGTGTTGCTCTGACATTATCTCTTATTTCACTTAAACCCTTGCTTTTATAAATAATTGATTAAAATATGGTGACGTAGATTGGGTGATTGAGAAAATGCCGTAAGAATTAAAGCATTGCTTTTTTTTTTGTTACATTAAAAACTGAATTAGAACTGTTGCAGAAAAAATATGTATGATGTCATACAAGTACTTGGGCTTCTCTGCCTCATGTATTTTGGAAAGTAAGGAGAAATATGGAATTCGTAAATAATGAAAAACTATATTAATATCTCATTGTTGACGTTGCTTTAGTGTGTGTGTGTGTGTGTGCATGTGTGTGTGTGCGTGTGTGTGTTTGTGTAGCCTGGGTCTATATGTAATAACTGTTACAGTGTATAATTCCATTACCCTGTAATATTATGTACAATGAAAGTTTGCCTTGTTCTAAAATAATTCTTGGTTATTTTTTATAGTCCCATAACTGTTGTGGCCAACCTTATAGATCTCGATCTTTAAAATTCAAAGCTTTTGCATGGTACTTTCTAAAAAAATAATTTTTTACTGGATCCGTGTGTTTGAAAGTTGTCGGCGGTCGGTTGATTGAGGGCAAGTGTGCATGCGCTGGTATTTACCCGATATGGTGAGGAATGGGAGCGTGTTTCACGGTGTGCAGCTTTCTCCAGAAGAATAAAATGCACTTCCTCCCTCTTATCCATCCCCACACCGTCTCCGATGATGCGCACATGCATTAGGAGTGGCGTACAGTACATTGCACAGCCAGCAAAGTTAAGATCAATTGGAAAGGGTAGTTAAGCTGGCATGGAAAAAATCAATGAGCAATTCATGTCCTTGATCACACTGTGTCATTCCTCTCAATGTTAGAGGGCCAAAGCCCATCATAGCTGACACCTCCCTTTACTTACAGTGGACTAATGTACTGTAATTTCTGTATGTACATGTGCACACGTGCATCTCTCTCTCTCTCTCTCTCTCTCTCTCTCTCTCTCTCTCTCTCTCTCTCTCTCTCTCTCTCTGTCTCTCTTTTTCTTTCTCTATCTCTCTGTCTCTATCTCTCTCTCTTTTTGTCTCCCTCGTTCTCTATCTCTCCCTCTTTCTGTCTCTCTCTGTCTCCATCTGTCTCTCTCTGTCTGTCTCTATCTCTCTCTTTCTGTCTCTCTCTCTTTCTCTCACTCTCTTCTCTTTCTATCTGTCTCTCTCTCTTTCCCTCTCTCACAGATACACACAGAGAGAGGTTTTCACCTGTGGTCATGACAATTCAGTGTGTTGTGTTGCTTTTAAAAAAAAAAAAAAATTCTTCATATCATGATTGAAAGATATTTTAGATTTAGATCACAGGAGGAATGTGGCCTCCTGTGGCAACTCTGTGGGGCAAGGGGGGTCAGTGATATTGCCTTCTTAGCTGTATAGGCTCACATGTAAAGAAAATGGCCTGAGGTAGGGGAATTTCATCTGTCCAATCAGAGGAGGACGGGGTGAGTTAATATCTCAATCATACCATTAAAAATAGCGAAGGGTCAAATTTCAAGGCTCGCAGTTCTCCAGCCTCGCAAAATGTTGCAATCCAGTGCCGTGGCATTCGAAGCCAGCAAAATATAGCTATCCTGAATTCATACAGCGCGTATCCTGGCAGGAGATGGGGTGGGGATTGGGTGAGGGGGTGTGGGGGTGGTGGGGGTGTGGGGTAGAGGGCAGTTGGGGGGGAGGTCAGTCACTCAGATTAGACGAATGAAAATTCACTGTTTCAAAATAGTAATTTTGTTCTTATTAATGTCATTAGTATAACAGCCAGGAGGGATCGGATCAGGGAATGGGCAAAGTTACCCCTCCGTCTCCGCGCGATGAGGGGATTGTGTCAGGACCGATTTGGCCGATGTGTGCTGATGAGCAAAGTTTCCAGCGCTGTTCTGTAACTCAGCTAAATGATGTCAATGCTGGCTTTCTGCCGTATCTGCATTACTAGATTTTCTTTCTGTTATTTTTCGGTTCAAAATAACAATTTGAACAGGACGATCAAACGAAAAGGCCAGAGGCCTGTAATGTTAGTCCGGGTCCTGGCGTTAAAGAAAGGTTGTTTTTTTAATATTAAAAAAACCTAATATGAATACTGCCACTGCTTGAAATATAAACTTCCTGGCTTCAGTTTCAGAGAATCTATTTTGCTTTTGGAATCTGACCTGTCATACTGGAGAAGCTTGGCATTGGTCTCACCTCCTAAAAGCTTTTGTTTTTTTTGTGCGTTATTTATCAAGGGTGTGTGTTTCAGATGCAAATTCGAGTTTGTTGTCATCTTTCCATTTCAAATATTTATTTTATTGTGCTGCTCTTAATGTAATGCGCTGCTTATGAAAGACACTCACTCTTTCCTTCTCCGAATCACTTCTGCTAATGGATTCTTTTTATAACTGAAAAAAATGTGTCTCCAGATGAGATCAATGAAATACAGGTTGTGTCGTGTGATTGATTGCAGTTAACGTTGGCATTGTTAAGGGGCCTTTGTTACAGTGCCTGGTTCGGAACAGAGGCTGCTGCGTATTGTCGCAAAATGTGCTCGCAAAAAAGCTGAATGCTGGAGCTGGAAAAAAGTAAAGTTACTGTTTACGGCTTTCTGTTTTTCTCGTGCCACTGCAAAATTAGAGCAGTCTGAACAGGGACAGTCACCCACAACAGCCAGCTGACACTGTTAATAATGCGAAACTCAACAAAGCTGTTAATGGACACCATTTTGATTGAAGATGACAACGAATGACATTTCTATGTCGAACCCTCGATGGAAGCAACGCAGGGAACAAGGCAGTAATGTACTGGCATTTGAGATGAAACATTTGGCACTCTCTCTCTCTCTCTCTTTCTCTCACTCTCTCTCTTCCCCCTCTTTCTCTCTCTCTCTTTCTTTCTCTCTCCCCCCCCCTCTCTCTCTCTCTCCCTCTCTCTCTCTCTCTCTGTCTCTGATGTAATTTGCTAAATATTAGGAGATGGCATTTCAGGGTCCAGTTGTTTGCTTTTAGCAGGTGTGGCTTCGGCCTGATAATGTTTTGAGGGCGGCTCTCAGTCACAAGCTAAATGGCTCAGATTTAGGGCAGGGGGCCTGGGACGCAGTTGTCCTCCCCGATAAAAAAAAAAAAAAACATGGGACAGAAGGGGCCCGGACGAGCAGTTGCTGTGAGGTGAGAAATGTCCCAGCAGCTGCCCCCCACCCCCCCTCCCCCTCCTTCTGTGGAGGATCTTTTTTCCTTCATTTCCAATAAAGAGAAAAATCCCCCCCCCCCCCCCCCGCCCAAAAAAAAAGCTTGTTTGTGGCAACTGGAGCTGGGGGGAGCGCGTTCCGGAGCCACCCTGCGTCACACGCGACCCCCCCCCCCCCACCCCCGCCAGCGTGTGGCCTCATCAGGGTGCTCTTAGCAGCCGGCCTCAGCACCCCCTTGTAAAACTTTAGCACCACTAATCACCCCTGTTATTACTCTAACTTATTTATCGCCGTTGTTCTTTACTTATTGATATATATATATATATATATATATATATATATATATATATATATATATATAGTGCTGTTGTTGTTAATAGTAACGATAGCGGTAACGTGAAAAATGGTCGTTATCACCATCACCACCGTTGTGGCGTTATGAGCCAGCCCAGCCACCATCACCACCGTTGTGGCATTATTAGCCAGCCCAGCCGCGTGCGGTGCAGTGCAGTGCAGTGATGGCTCATAGTCGGCGGTGAGCTGCGTTTCTGCACTCAGTCCAGTGAGGAGCGGCTCTCCCGCTCCACAGGTCCACAGGGTTAGCCTCCCTGTTGCTGCCGTCGGCTCCCTCTTTGTCTTCGCCTCCCTCTCCTCCTCCTCCTCCTCCTCCTCGCGTGTCAGAGCACCTCACCGTAGCTCCATTTCAGCACGGGCTGCCTCCTCTTCTCCCCTCCCTTCCTCTCTCTCTCTCTCCCTTCCTCTCTCCCTTCCTCTCCCTCTCTCTCTCAATCCATCTGCATCATGTCGATCTGTCAGGCTGCCAGTGTCTGTTCCAATTAGATTCCACTTAATACACGTAACCTCGATTAACACGCAATCAAGCTCAGATAAATCATGTCCTTTAGACCCCCCCCCCCCCCCCATTCTCACCCGTGTTGCTGTGCATCATCCTGTTCCCTCTTTCTCGCTGTTCATTCGCCGCACTTTGTTTTTACCTCAGCGCGTCGGGTCGGCCATTTACCTGTCGGAGCAACATAAAGTCGCTCGAACGGGCCGTGGAGCCTGCCGCCGTGGTTTCGGTGTCTCTTTGTCGTCTTGTGTGGCGCTGTTTGTGCACATTTAGGGCGTGTGCGTGTGTGTGGGTTTGTGTTTGTGTGTGTGTGTGTGCTTGTGTGCTTGTGTTTGTGTGTGTGTGTGTGTGTGTGGGTGTGTGTGTGTGGGAGTGAACTCCACTTTCACTTCTAATTTCTGAACTTGTTTGTCAGTGGATTAGGAGGCATTCCCTGTCCTCTCTCTTTCTCTCTCATTCTGTCCTTTCGCTTTATTTCTCTCTCTCTCTCTCTGTGAGCCTGCATTGTCAGACCTGGGCCTCAGCGTACAGACAGAGACAGGCACTCTTACGGGGGTGAGACGTCTGTCTTCTCCATTTCAAACCCACCGAACCCACCCTTCTGTGCCTCTGCAAACCCCCGTTCACACGGGGCGAGAGCGCAGTGTGCCAGTGTGAGGGAGAGTGGGGGTATTTCAGGATCACTGCCCCCCGGCAGGGGCAGATACTGGAGCTGCTCGCTGGGTGTGTGGTGTGCGTGTGTGTGTGTGTGTGTGTGTGCGCCAGGACAGGGCAGGAGACGTAGGACAGGTAGGAGAGGAGGAGCGCGTCGCCCACGGGCGGATGGATGGAAGAGGGGAAAATAAACGAGTTCTCGCACACGCCCAATCAGGGAGGAGTGGGGGCGGGACGAAGCCGCACTTGACCCCCGTCTTATTTGTTTGATTGCTTCATTTTGAAATCCGGCTCGATTTATTTTTAGAGTTCAAACTACTTCGCAAACAACAGCGGCAAAAGTCAGATCCGTGAGGTTATGCTGTTTATGTGTGTGTGTGCGTGTGGTTTTTTTTTTAACGTGTGTGTGTGTGTGTGTGTGTGTGTGCGTATGTGCGTGTGTGCTTTTCTCACGAAATGTTAATTATTCAGAACTTATGTGCTAATTGGGCAAATGATAGCTCAGGAAGACAAAACAAAAACTAAAAATACAAACTTAAAAAAAAAAAAACACACACACACACACTCAACACCGACAACAACCCGAGGCCGTAAAACGGCACACACAGCGCTCCGGAGTCCTGTTTTATTAATCGCGGCAAAAGTGCTAACATCACCATGTTTAACAGATTAGTGTTTTAATAACTGGGAGGGTTAAAGTGCTGGTGCACTCATGAAGATATCCTGTCTGACTCGATGGACTCACCCGCACACCCCCATGCCCCCCCCCCCCCCCCATGCCCCCTCCAACACACACACTCACACACCTCTACCTCCGCCGGGGTCCGGGTGGGGTGGTCCCACTCCGCAGAGGGGTTAGGGCGAATTACGGGTTCCCTTCTCTCTGCCGGCGACAACAGGGTCTCAAAGGGATTTATTATCCCCCCCCCCCCCCCACCCCCCCGGCTGGTTAAATGTCTCTATCAGCTGAGTGACTCTGCTGATCTCACATGGAGTGTGGTTATTAGGACGTTGTTGTTGTCGCTGCTGCTGTTGTTGTTGTTGTTGTTGTTTTCCTAGCAGAACTTTTTATTCCATGATTAGCTATATTATCTCTTAAAATATCTACAGGAAAAAGTACATTCGTCTCTCTGCAGAGTGGTATATATATATATATATATATATGTTTTTCACCTGCTATTCCTGTATTTAACTCCCAGAATGCACCATTTACGCGCATTTCTCAACATAAGTATTAGCGTAAGCGGGGAAGGTCTCCGAGGGTTTGGACAGTTTTCGGGAAACGTGCGCTGTAATTGTGCGAGATTGCGCTAAGCGCTCGATTCGCGATGTGAACTGTCCCGCTGTGGCCCATACTGAGGCTGAAACGGTCCGAATTTGAATCGAGCAAAGCCCCTTAAAAAAAATCCCCAGTTTGTCCTTACCCTTATCTCCTGCGCTGCTGTGCGAGATCCAGGCCCTTTTATGGGACTTTGGTGAAGCCCGCGGCGCGTAGAGGAGCGAAGAGACAACTGCCTGAGATTCTCCGCTCTTAGCTAGTAAAAATAGAATATTGCACTTGCTCCTAATAAAGGGGTGTAATTATATCTGGAATTTACGTGATGTATTGTATAACTTTGTGAGTGTTCACTTTTTATGGCCCGGTAACACGCTGGGTCGGGCCTTAATCCGACTCCATTTGCACGTATGTGGAACCGAAAATGAATTTTTTCTCTTATATTCAAGGAGGGGGGGAAAAAAACTCCCAGCAGATTATCCGATCTTTGTCATAACGGAAATATAAAGGGAAATCCAGAATCTGATGTCATTCAAGTATTCCCTGTGTGGAACATTTTAATGTCATTTTTCTTTTTAATTCTTTCCTATTGAAAGTACAGCCCTGTTTCAAGCTCCTGTTTCTGACCGCGTTGGTTGTATTCATGGCAGATATTGTTGAACCTGTAATTTCAACAAAAGTGTCACTTGTCTCCCATCTCTTTCTTTCTCTCTCTCTCTCTCTCTTTCTCTCTGTCCCTTTTGTTCTGCCTAGCAGTGCAGCTTGGAACAATGCAGTACTGTCCCTTTAAAGGAAAGACAGTTTTCACTATAAGTTCTGATAATTTTTTTTTTCTTTTTTCCCAGAGAAAAATAGGGAATAACGCTGATTAGTTTGAGCAGCTTCAGCGAGGCGATGGGCGAATATAATAAGTGTTTTCGCAGGCGTCACCCGTGATTATCTCATCTCGGAGTTTTGGGTGAATGTGGAGGATTTAGAACGCTCGTCCCCATTGTGCTGACACCACTCTTTAACCAAGCGAAATTAAATCACGGCTAAAATCATTTGAAACTCTCCCAGAGTCCACCACCCGAAGAGCCAAACAATGCGGTGTCTGGGAAATTTTTTTAAAGGGAATGCTTAAACATGGGGGGGGGGGGGGGGCGGTGGGAGGCGGGTTGGGGTGCGGGTAAGGGGGGGGGGGGGCAGACTGAAGCGGGACAGTGCAGGGGTAATGGGGGCAAATATGTGCAACTCTGCAAATCTTTATTTTAGCCAAATGTTTAAGTGGTGCCAATCCTGCAATACCATATTTTCTTAATAGGAATTATTTTTCTTTGCAAGAATGTTGCGATGAACTTTTTATGGAGGAACTGGCCTTATACAAACCTTTTTTTCAGTTCAGTAGTCATTTTTAGTCTCATATAGAAGATAGATGCATTTTCCAATATATGTTTGCATTGGTCCTATGTAATAAAGCAATTGTATCTAAGCAAGCTGGACATATTCTTGATAAAAAATGAATTGATTGTAATTGGCTTTGTATGTAAAGGAAGCTGGAGGTCTCCATTGGGTAGTGGCTGGAGAGAGACTGAAGAGCATTTGGTTGTGAGGAGAGGCGCTGGTGACTCAGCTTGGGAATGGGGTCTGGGGCCAGCTCTCTCCAAGAACACACACACGCACTCACCCATGCATGAAGACATCCACGCACGTACACACACACACACCCACACATGAACACATGCACTCATGCACACACACACACACACACACACACACACACAAACACTTGCTAACATGCGAACACACACATACACACACACACACACATACAGGCACATACACACACACACACCCATGCATGAACACATGCACATACACACACACACACCCATGCATAAACACATGCACACACACACACGCACACACACACACACACACACACACCCTTCGGTGCCGAGGTTTACGGGGACTCAGAGGTGGGCGTGGGGCGCTGCGGGGGGCTCAGAGTCGCGGGCGTGGCGGGATGTGACAGGATTATCCGAGCCCTGCTGAACACGGCTGGTGGCGCACACACACACACGCACACGCGCGGGCGCGTCGGCCCCGGCAACCGCTGCTCAACACCAGCCGCGCCCGGGCTGAGCAACAGTGTCTGCGCCCGCCAACACTCCGCCAACCTGACAGCTCTCCCCGCGCACCAATCAGAGCGGGACGGTGATGGGGGGGTGGGGGGTGGGGGAAAGCGGGGCGGGTGGGGGGTTGGGGGGGGGAGCGGGGTAACAGTGAATGTGAGTTGGAAATTATCCTATTAAATTGAATTAAAGAGGCAGTCTTAATTTACCCCTAGAATGATGGATTTGGATAATTAACGCCGTTAATGGAGAATGGTTAAAAAGGGCAGGGTATCGGTGGAGCAGACACGGGAAGCAGGGACGGGTCAACCCCCCGCTCGTGCCCAGCCGAGGCAGGCGGAGGGCCGGGTAGGCTCTTACACGGAGGCGTGCATTGGTCACTTAGAGGGATTGTTTTACAACTTGCGACGATTAGCTCTAAATAGTGTCAGATACATGACTGGGTGAATCGCCGCAGATCCGTCTTTTTCCGAGGCGCTCTCCCTCCCGTTTCCCCTGCTCCGGCATGGGGATGTGACAGAGGCAGTCGCTAAGCTGTAAGGTAATATGTTCAGTGGGCAGACAGTAAGCGCAAACAGATCAAATTGTGTTTGAGTTAAAAGTGTTTGTGGAGGGCTGTGTGTGTGTGTATGTGTGTGTGTGCATGTGTGTCCGTCCATGTGTATGTGTGTGAGTGTATATGTGTCTGTGTCTGTCCAATGAAAAATATTAAAACACAACACTAAGCTCAAAAAACCAGTGACCACTTTGTTCATTTGCATATGCATTTATCTGTGTGCGTGTGAATGTTTGTGTGTTTACTGGGTGAGTTTACTGTGTTTACTGTTTGTGCATGTGTGCACGTGTGTGTGTGTGTGTTTGCTGTGTGCGTGCTTGTGTACACGTGTGTGCGTGTGTTTACTGGGTGAGTTTACTGTGTTTACTGTTTGTGCATGTGTGCACGTGTATGTGTGTGTTTGCTGTGTGCGTGCTTGTGTACACGTGTGTGTGCGTGTGTGTGCGTGTGTTTACTGTGTGCGTGCTTGTGTACGCGTGTGTGTGCGTGTGTGTGCGTGTGTTTACTGTGTGCGTGCTTGTGTACGCGTGTGTGTGCGTGTGTTTACTGTGTGCGTGCTTGTGTACACGTGTGTGTGCGTGTGTTTACTGTGTGCGTGCTTGTGTACGCGCGTGTGTGTACGTGCGTGTGTGCGTGTGTTTACTGTGTGCGTGCTTGTGTACGCGCGTGTGTGTACGTGCGTGTGTGATTGGAAGTGGAGAGCTGCAGCGTGAGCACAGTTTGATCTCCTCATTACAAGCCCTAGTTATTTCAGTGTGGTTGGGGGTGGGTTTATGGTCAGCCCACAAACTGTATCTGCATGTCCTTAATTCTTGATGATGTGCAGGCCTTGGGCACTGTGTGTGATGGAGAGGACGCCTCGCAAGTTAAATAATTGTGTGGCCTCTGAAAATCACATTGAATTTTGAGCAGCTGATCACCGGTCCTGTGGCACTGCTTCAAAAAAAAAAAAAGAAAAAAGACAAGGCAGTTGACAGTCAGCCACAAAAGGCTCGATTTATTGGGCCCGCCATGTCACTGTGTAATCTGCAACTTGTCTATTGCGAGGAAAATAGCAGCTAATCCTAGAGAGGAAACACGGCAACCGGCAATTTACTGTTTTTTTTTTTTTGTTTTTTTTTTAGTCTTCATTTAAATTGTCCAAGTTTGTGACTCCTCGCCTATGTGTGTAATGTGCAGTTGGATGAAATTTTTTGTTGTCGCCATAACCAGACGAACAAGTCTTTTGTGTGTCAGCCAGCCAATCTAACCTCTGCCATTAGATCCGCTTACCTCAGTGTTTGCGTGCGGGGGAACGCCATCTTAAATCATGGATCAAATAATTTTATGCAATTTTTCTCCTTTAAAAAAATTAACACCGTTGTAAGAAAGGAGGGAGAGAGGGCGAGAGAGAGGGAGGGAGAGAGAGAGAGACAGAGAGAGAGAGAGAGAGAGAGGGAGAGAGAGAGAGAGAAAAAAACAATCTCATCAAGCGAGAGGCCGTTTGCTTAGCAAGAGCTGACAGTCTTTGTGTATGTAAATGAAGAATTTAGACTAATGGAGTTGAACCATTTCTAATTTTGTGATGGCAAGAGGATTTTGATTGAAAGTAATTAAGCAAGCTAGCTGTAAAATTAATTAAAGCAAAAGGAGGGGGGGATTTTATTGGATTGGATAGCGATATAGCTGCTGTCAGGCAGGGGGACAAATGGGGGTGACCTGGATTCTCTGCCCTCCCTCCTCCCACCCCAGACTTTTATGTCACTTTAATCTCCTTAGAGCGGCTGGTGTGCATTTGTTCGAAATAATCAAGGAAATATGGTCAGAAATTGTCAGCTTTCAGATCTAATTTACCTGACAGCCCCGCGAGTGTGTGTGTGTGTGTGTGTGTGCGTGTCTGTGTGCGCGCGTGTGTGTGTGTACGTCGCAGTTTTTTTTTCTTCTTCTCTCTCCTCTCCTCTCCTTTCTGGAAAATGCTTTTGACAGTCTTGAGACATCTTGGCTCCTCACAGGAGAACAGAGAGACAGGAAACTTGGTGAGGTTAAGAACCTCCTCACTGAGACAAACGCTCCTACTCAACGCCCCCCTCCCCATTATCCACACACACACACAGACACACACACACAAGCGCCTCCAACGCATGGCTCATTGTTGCGGTAACCCGGTGACAGCCTTAATGTAGGAGGAGACTGAAAAAGCTGAGGTCTGAGGATGCCAAGGAGGTTTATCTTCCCATCATGCACTCCTCCAGTAAGATGTAGACTTGAAAGTTTCCTCATCCAGTCTCACGTCATTTAAATCCACACCTATTCATTTAACCTTTTGAAGAGTAGGTTTTTTAAATAAAAAAATGTTTTAAAAAAAAAATTATAAGTCAGTGTTCTAGAATTCCGTTGCTTTCGGTTACCAGTAGCGATTGTGACATCAGCATTAGAATGTTCAGTTGAGAACATTCTAATCACACATTAGGTAGCCCTTACTAAGTGCTCACAAGGGTAATGAACGACCTTTTTGGCCAGGCCTACAGCTGCTGCTGAGGGCTGTCATTACACTCTTTCCTGTGTAAAAAAAAAAAAAGAAAAGGCTGTTGCTAGTTTTATAGATTTACCCAGCGAGATGAGGCACAGGAGCACACGTGCTTCGTTTTATTTCCTTTCCGTTTTTAAATGGTACTAAATGACTTAACGTCCTGTTTGCACTCTTTGTGCAGTGTTTAAGGACATCTCCTGCTCTCTCATTAGCTATAATAGGGGTTCC
>CM077294.1:8067228-8072898 GCA_039654925.1 Anguilla pacifica
GCTAAGATGTTTATAAAGCGCAGGAGGGTTCGATGGCGGTTCTCATGGAGCCCGTCCTTTTTTTTGGGGGCGGATGCTAATGAAATGTTAATAAGCGTGGCGGGGGGTCACGTGACTCGGACGATCCTGTTGTTCCGAAAGGCGGGCTCGTCCGCGGTCGTCTCCGATAAAACCTCGCAACGGACGATGAATCCGCTAATGGAATTTTAAAGAATTTTAAAAGACGTGTTCTCGACCCGCTCTGCAGACAGTTGCTCTTAGGAGAATGCCGCTTGCAGCTTCTATCCGTCTAAAAATAACTTCTTTTTTTTACTTTCTGGGTGGCCTTGTTTGTAGGAGATGGACACTGTGATTGCTAAGTGTTACTTTGGTACAAAAATGCTAAATACCTCACTTTAATTTGTCTATAAACTACAGTAAAAATTGTGGAGGCTTTTCAGGTGGCACAGAGATATATAAACCGTACGAAAACAGGCGTGTAACTTGCATTACACACAAAATACATGCAACCAATGCATGTACAGTATGGTGGATACTGCCCATCCCTGGCAATCACCGGGCAAAAATTAGGGTTGTGATAAATTCCTCTGATTAAATTAAAAATCACTCACGCAAATGCTGGAGTGTGTTGGCACCTACAGCACCTCTACTTCTTATTAATTCTCCTCGGTAAATAGAACCAGGGCTGAACTTTATTGTAACTCGCGCCTCCCGAGCTTCCTCTCTCCTTTCAAGGAGCCCCGACACTCTTAATTAGAAGAGAGAGCTGCTTAAAATCCTCTGTGTTGTGACAGCTGATTATGGTTTTTCTATTTATCTCGTTTGGAAATTGCAAGGTGTCTTTGCAAGGTGTCACGCTAACAAATAAATAAAATGGCTATAAATATGTATACATATATATATATTATTATTATTTTTTTTAATGCAGGGATCAGAGTTTCTGCGCTGTGTGTAAAGTGTAATGGATTGCGGCGAGTCCTAACTTTAGAGCGGAGAGCTTTTGTATTAGGGAATTGCAACATAAGCTTTTTTCTGTTATGATGGTTTAAGCATGTCCTTACCGGGCCAGCTGAGCACATGTTGCTAATGTGGAAGTTAAAGCCTGCTGCAGCAGTGGTATCGGACGCCCCAAGGCTGATCCTGAACGGATGCTGATGACACACAGAGGAGTCGTGCGCGGGACTATTTAGAGACCGAAATGCGATTGTTTTAATACTTTAATCCACCTGCCCTTGGCATACAGGATGTTTAAGAAGCATCCTAATAATTTCAACGTCCTGCGCGTGAACTTGTTTGCCCCCCAAGCCCTATCCAGTCCCAACCCTCCAGCGTTGCACTCTTCTTCAGCAAGTTATGTAATTATTACTATGTATCTGTTCATTCTTAGTAATAAATACATGCATATTAATTGTGGCTGATAGTACATATCTAAATGTAAATTTTTTAAATGCTGTCCTTCTATGTAGCTGCATAATTTTATATGAACTGTGGTACAGTAAGTGGCACAAAACTTTGCCCATCGTACATCTCTGCAATGTACAGCTGCCCAGCTTTTCTGACATCACTTTTGGTGTTCTCACAGCACAGAATAACAGTTTCACCACATTTCTTTTCAAAGTAATGTAGCCTACTCTGTCAAGTGTACTTTATATCTTATTTTATTGTGTTGAGAGGTCAGTTTTTGCGTTTTTTTATTTTTACAAAAATATTTTTTTTTGTAAATCAAGGTATTTCCTACTTATCCCACCATGCCCCCCCTCCCCCCCCCAAAGAATAAATAAATAAATGCTTTTTATTTTTATTTTTTACAAGAAGTAAGAACGCGTCCTTCCTAACTGGATGCTAGTGTGTTAGGGCCTAGTTGTCAGACGTGAGCCAGGGATGCCAGCAGCGAGGGCTGGCCAGTGTGCTGATACCCCCCCAGCCCCGCCCCCGTTACAGGGCCCTGAGGACCTGTTAACCCTCTGAGTCTCCCTGTCTGGCCGGGCCAGTCTCAAGCCATCGTGGTGACACAAAAAGGGGGGGGGTTCGGGGGGGTTCGGGGGACTTGGGGGGCGGGTGGTGGTGGTGGCGTTGGTGGTGGGGGCAATGGGGGTGGTGGTGAGGGGGGGGGGGGGGGTGGTTGGGGGCGATGGGGGTGGTGGCATTGCTGGTGATGGTGGTGGGGGCGATGGGGGTGGTGGTTGGGGCCGATGGGGGTGCGGGTGGGGGTGGGGAGGGGGGCGGTGGGATCAGGCACTCGGGCACTTGATAGTAATGCTCGCTGATGGTCTCAGAGATACTACATTTCAGTCCAGGGCTCATTAGCCACGGGCTTCACCAGTAAGCAGCACATTAGGGTCCAGAGGAAGCCATGGCAGAAGAGTGCATTAGAACGCCTGCAGAGAGCCTCTTTTCCCTCTGTCCTCCCACTTTTATATATCTAATGTACTTCCAGGGGAATTGAAAATAGGGGTCAATAATTATACATTTTAATTATTTACCCGGGTCCTGCTTAATTGTGCTTTTTAAGGCCTCTGACATGGACTCGATGGTTTATTGCCCTGTTGGTCTGAGTGGGCATCAGCTACTCTGGAGTACATCACTTTTCTTGGGTTCAAAACATTTTTTTTTTTTTAAACTGCATTTATTGTCTTGAATTTATTAAACCGTGTGGTCATGTTCATAAAATATTTTAAAAGAGCCTTCATGCCTGAAATACGGAAATTGCTTTGAAACCATAACCTGAGTGTGCATGTGTGTGCGCTTGGGTGTGCTTGTGTGTGAGCGTGTGTGCGTGTGTGTGTGTGCGTGTGTGTGTTTGTGTGTGCATGTGTGTGTGTCTGTGTGTGTGTGTGTATGTTTGTGTATGAATTCCTGACCCTTATTATTATAATTAGCTGAAATATTGTTAGACAGGCAAGAGGTAAGAAACTGCTAAAACAAAAACAATTTGGTGCAGTTGTTTGGTTTGGTGACCTCCTTTGAAATGTGCTTTGTTAGGTAGTATTACGATGACTATTACTATCATAGTAGGCACGTAAATAAAAGAAATACAGCACAGGACAAATTCGGACATTTGTACAGGACATATTACTCAATATATAATAACTCCATCAGCCAGTTTCCTTAGAACATGAGAGATATGTTTTTAATAAAGGAGTTTATTGGAGTTTAACTGTTCTTAGTTTGCCTTGCCGTTAGTCCAGTAGAGGTGTTTGGGCTGAGCGCGGGTTAGCGGTGCCTGTCGCTAATAGAAAGCCTCTGGAACAGGAAGCTCTCATTTATGGTCATTACTATGTAAACACTGTGCTGAGGGGGATCTAGTGAAACACGGCCTATTATTGCGTGTGGGAATGTTTAGCTTGGGACACCGGCTTGTTATTGTTGTCACGGCGATAAGGAAAGAGAAAAGCTGCTGGCAAAGCACAAAAAAGAAGATGAAATTTTTCTTTCTGAGCCACTCCTCTTGTTTTACAGCACGGAGTACCATAATCTCCCCCCACCCCCCCACCCCCCCCATTGAAAAAATTCCCTCTTAATACAAACTAGTCATTTCCAAAACCCGTGTACCGTAATTCCAGATACTCATTTAATGTCTGTTTATGTACAGCCAAAAAAAAAAAAGAATCAATACAGTAATGTTTTTGTGTGTCGTGCTGTAATTCCTTCCCAGTTTTTAGAAGACACAGTGTCAAGTGTTTCGTACACCTACAATTTGACTCGAGCCGTGCGTCTTTCAAGCCAGTGCATTGTGGGGACAAAGGAGCAACACTGCAATTACTGTCATGCAGTTCATATGGTGATACATAAAACAGTGTTTAGCCTGGCCTTCCATTTTTGTGTTTGTTTTTTGTGTGTGAGTATTGTGTAAAAAGAAGGAGGAAAAACATGTTTTGCACAATAGGCCGCCGGAGCAAACAGCAGAAGAATCGCGGCTTTAAAAACATTTCGGTTGCGAGACGCTTAGGGCGCCCTGGAAACAAGCTCTCCCACGACGGACACACCCACACACACACACACACACACACACACACACTCACACACACATATATACACACACACACATACATATACCCGCACACACACACACACACACACACACGTATACCCGCACACACAAACACACACACATATACCCGCACACACACACACACACACACACACACATATACCCGCACACACAAACACACACACACACACACATATACCCGCACACACAAACACACACACACACACACACACACCCACACACACACACACATATATACCCGCACACACACACACACACACACACATATACCCGCACACACACACACACACACACACACATACCCGCACACACACACACACACACACGCACACACACACACACACACATATACCCGCACACACACACACACACACACACACATATACCCGCACACACGCACACACACACACACACAGACAGACACACACACATAAAACGCTCGTTTGTTAGCGCGCTGGTTCCGTTAGCGGGCCGTTGGGTGAGTATAGGGGCAGAGGAGGAGTGTGGCGCTCTGTCAAACGCTGGCGCGTGCGGCTCGACGCCGGGGCCCTTCGCGGCGCGTTCGCGAAGCGTTCGCCGCGCCGTCGGCACGAGGAACGCGGGAGCGGTTCGAAATGAGGTTACGCTCTCCGTCCCGCTCAGCCCTCGCACCCCTGCGCCTAATTAGGGACGCGCCCCGACGCAAACGCTCCACCTGCTAACCGCTAATCGCCGCAAAGTAGCGGCTGCAAAAAAGCGGATGACGCAGCGAAGGGTTTTTTTTTTGCCGCTAATCTTTCCGTGTAGCTTCGCCGCGGTCGTTCGGGGTTTTGGGGGGGGTGGGGGGGGGGCAATTAAATTTGTGAAAATAAGGGTGTTTCTTTGCACCGTCCTGTGTTTAAAGAGGTGCGGTGTTTAAATAGGAACGATGGGGGGGTGAGGGAGGGGGGTTTCTGCTCTTCATGTTGGGTAAAGGCTAACCGATGGCGGTGCCCTGGGGTTCGAGATGCGGGTCCGGAGCACCTCTGCGCTGTCAAACGCCCGCCTTGCCCCCCCCCCCTCTGCTGCCATCTGTCCCGGACCCCCCCCCCCCCCCATGTCAGTGAACCACTGTACCTGGCTGTCCGTCACCCCCCCCCCCCCCCCCGCCCCCCCGCCCGCTGACATCACACACTCGGCTTCCTCTCCTCGCGCTGAAACCTCCTTCAACCTTGAGCTGAACTTTAGGGGCCCGGGGACACAAAGGGACCGCACGCCAACCGACCGCAATCACAACCGTCACCACCAAACACTCCCACCCTCACCAACCCCCCCCCCCACCCCTTCACCCCCCCACCCTGAGGAAAAATAAAATAGATAAATAAATAAATAGGAGGGAAACAAAATTCAAGCACCCCTTAATACATGAACAGTTCCAATATGCTGATGTTTTCTTTTGCACACTGTGCTTCCTAAATTGCCTTTGACTGCGTGCATCGGTAATGAAACTTTATGTCCTTGTAGAAAGGACAACTAGTCCGTTCCAGTTAGATCTGGGACCATCTTCTCTCTCTCCCCGGCTTTTTTTTTTTTTGCGAGACGTTTTTTTTTTTTTTTTAATACCCTGCCTTATGAATAAATGAAGCCTGTGAAGCAAATTTTTTTTTTCCATATTTGTGTAAATTGCTTTAAAAGCATTT
>CM077294.1:8072998-8077998 GCA_039654925.1 Anguilla pacifica
CCCCAGCGCCAGGCCGGCCATAACTCACCCGCTAACTCTCCGGCTAACTAAACCGATATAGCAGAAGCAGGGCTTTGTCTTTCTCAGCCCGGTCTCTGGGAGGGCCGAACACGGGGGCCCCCCGCCCCCCGCCCCCGGCCCGCCGCCTCTTTACGGCGACCGCGTCTCTCCGTCCCCCTCCCCGCGCCGCCGGCGGGGGGCGGCCTGCGGGGGACATTGAATCGGCTCCCGAAGTTTCCCCCCGGAAGGGCAAACCGGCGCTGAGAAAGCCAAAACTGAGGAAACTACGCCGACGGCGATTCCGTAAAAACGTGCGGTCCACTTCATTCCTCAGTTTTAAGCGCAGTGTCCCTGGGAAACGTACGCCTAGGTTCTTGAGTACAGCGTAAGAGGGACAGGTGTGTGAGACCGTGGCTGGCTCTGCGGTTTCGGAGTCACCTGTTGCAGGCCGCAGTTCTTCAGCGCTGTTTAAATCTTTCACCTGTAATAAAAGACAGCATCCCCGCAAGGATGGGTCTGTTTGTGTCTCTCAGCTACAGCTGGGCCTCGCTTCCCTATAATACTTCAGCTATCACTGCTGATAATAATGATAGCAAAAAAGATAATAACAATTCTTCTTCTTCTTCTTCTAATTCTAGTTCTTCTTCTTCTAGTTCGAGTTCTTCTTCTTCTGGTTCTATTTCTTCTTCATCTTCTTTTTCATCATCTTCTTCTAGTTCTTCTTCTACTTCATTATTATTATTATGTTTATTATTATGATGATGATGATTATTATTATTATTATTAGTAGTAGTAGTGGTGGTAGTATTATTAAATGAATAATGTAAACGTGAGGGCGTATGTGGGCGGATGGCTCTGGTCCGCAGCGGGAGGACTCTGGCGGTCTGAGCTCAGCGGACGCGGGCCGGGGCGCTAGCGCAGTGTTCAGATCTCGCGCCGACGCCGGGTCTGGAGGAGACGGCGTTCCTCTCCCCGGGCCGCCGGATTGGCTGCGATCCGCCCGTCGGTACCGTCTGCTCCGCGCCGTTAGCCTCAGCGGCTGGGGAGAGCCCGACGCTGACAACCGCGCCATTTGAAGTCCTCTGAAGTCAAACCCCCCCCCCCCCATTTTGATGTCTTGTGGCGCTTCGCGTTTTGTTGCGTTCGCTGTAAAAAGGCACGCTCGGAAAAAATTAAAGTCACCGTCGGCGCGCGCAGGTATCCCCCCCCGCTCCGTTGCCGCCGCCGACGCCCGCCTCTTCCCTTTGATCTCCTCGTCAAGCCTTCTCCCGTTTCCAACGGCTGGAGCGCGCCAAGAGAGCGGCGGAACCCAGAGCGTCTCCAGGAAGAAGACGTTTCGGAAGATGCGCGGGAGCAAGGCGTCACCTTCGATGAAAGCTCGGATAGGCAAGGGGGGGGGGGGTGGGGGGTGGGGGGGTTGGCAACGAAAAACGATAACGGAGCCCGGCTCATCTTTCGCGGGCCGTTAAAGCAGCCGAGCCGAAGCTCGCCCCGGGGCCTGGCTCCCTCACTTTTAGGGGACGGGGCTGAAGGCGAGGCCAGATGTTAACCACAGCTGGGGGCGTTCGGTTGCCGTGCTGGTGCATGCGGTCATCCGCATGTCGTTTGCGGGTTAAAGACGCACGCCATTTTGGACTGCATTTTTATATAGCGCTTTTATCCAAAGCGCTTTACAATCGATGCCTCTCATTCACCCATTCACACACACAGTCACACACCAACGGTGAAAGGCTGCCATGCAAGGTGCCAATCAGCTCGTTGGGAGCAGTTAGGGGTCAGGTGTCTTGCTCAGGGACACTTCGACACGCCCAGGGCGGGGGATCGAACCGGCAACCCTCCGACTGCCAGACAACCGCTCTTACCTCCTGAGCTATGTCCCCCCCCCCCCCCCATTTTGGTTCCACACTTGACGCGCCACAGACGGGCACCACTGCCCATACCGGCACACTGGCACGCCGCGTCGCGCGCCAGCCCGGAGAGTGACGGGCACTGTGTCAGAATGCCGTGTTTCGGGAGAGAACCTGGGCACAAGACGGGCAGGAGAGAAGGAGGGAGAGAGAGAGAGAGAGAGAGAGAGAGAGAGAGAGAGAGAGAGAGAGAGAGAGAGAGAGAGAGAGAGCACGATGACGGCTTTGGTAATTGCTAGCTGTGCGGAGAGTTGGTGGACAACAAGGCGGCCTCTGGAAGACCCGGAGCACAGATAATGACGGGGTGGCACCAGCTCTCTGACAGCGTTAATCTGAGACCATCCTGCGCGCCCAGGGGTGGGGGGGGGTGGGGGGGGGGGCGCGTGATATTTACCCTGCTGGAGAGGACGTCAAGCCCGCTCCGGCGGCACAGATTACCCAGCAGCCTCTCTGCCCACCGGCAGACGCTCGTCGAGGAGGCAGATTCCCCTGCCTCACGGAGCGAGGAGAGGGGCTAGATCCGCTAACCGCGCGCTAACCGCCCCGCCGCCCCCACCGCCCCCCCGCCCCTGCCCCTACCACCCCACCTCTGCTCCAGGGGTACGGAGGAAGGGAAGAATAAAGAGAAGAAGGCAGGAAAACTTTTCCCTCCCCCCCCCCCCCTCTCTTTTCCTCCCCCTGTTCTTCTCGTCTGAAGTTTTCTCCGGCAGCCGCTTCGGCGTTTCTCCACGTTTCAGACGTACCGAATGAATATGCAAACGCGCCATATGGTCGCCATGGCGCCGGGGACTAGGTGTGTCCAGAAGGTAGAGAGCGACGTCGACGCATTATTCTCCCCTCAGATCACCGCGGTGATAATGCGGCACGAGGTACCCCCTCATGCCCGAGCGGTGTGCGAGACGCCGGGTTAGGAGTCAGGGCGTGGTGTGGAAGAGGCCGGCGGAGAGCTCTCGCTGTGATTGTATTTTTAGACGTTCAGATGCTACCCCGACACAGCTCTGATTAAAAGTGATATTTCTGACACATTAGGATACGCACGGGAAGTAACCTTCTCTAAAGCGTTCATTATTAGATGCACGACAGACCTGAATATTTATAAAATTCCCTTAAATAATTAATAACAGCAATCTGCTACAGTAATTCATCAGATTTGCACTTCAACAGAGTATCCGTTTTCACTTTAAAATAATAATAAGAAGAATATTAATGTTGCAGAAATGTGAAACGGGTTCCTGTATTTCTCAACCTGAAACATTTTTACACCCGAGCTTTAATATTCAATTTAGCAATTGCTTTTTTTTATTCTGACATGCTATCATTTAACAATGTATCTTCTAAAATTCTGATTGCAGTGTTGATGTAAAATCCACCAATAATGATTAATATGTCTTTAAAAAATTTACCTAGTTTTTTTTTTTAATTATATATTTGCTTCTTTTTTTTTTTTAGAGAAGTAAAATTCCATCTCAGGAAACCAAGTGGGTTTTGGTGTAGAATTTAGAAGGAGCTGCAAAATGCTGTGGTTTTTATCAAAAGCAAATTCTTCATTTGAGTCAGCTTGCAGCACTTCCTTTTTGTGTTCTTCAGCCACACTGGTACGCAGGCACTGCATCTGTGTTTAGACCTCACAACAAGGTCTGACTTTTTAAAATACATATCAGTACATTCCTCTCTTATATATTAACGTGTACAGAAAATACTGTGCAGAAGGCATACGTACCATATTTATAATCTTAAAATAAATCACTCTAGTGCTGGCTTCGATATTATTAATGTTGATTGTTTTGTGAAGCTTAAAAGAGCAGCGCACTGTGATGGAGGTTGGCGGAGGCAGCGTTCGAACAGTAATGACCTGAGTTTGGTGTTCCTGGAAAACGCTGGTGCAGCAGCGGCGGCGGTGGGTGCGTGTCACTGATGTGCATCTGCTCGGCTGCTCTGCAAGCGCATGGGCGCACACCGCCGCGATGCGTGTGCCCTGAGACTGGGGCAACTGCAGCAACTCTGACCTTCAGCCGGCAGAACACACACACACGCACACACACACACACACACACGCACGCGCGCGTACACACACACACACACACACACACACACACAAGCATACACACACGCGCGCGTGCACGTACACACACACACACGCGCGTGCGTACACACACACATGCATACACACGTGCACGCATATGCACACACACACACACACACACACACACACACACACACACACACATGCATACACACACGCGCGCGCGCGTACACACACACACACGCGCGTGCGCACGTACACACACACACACACACACGCACGCGTACACACACACATGCATACACACGTGCACGCACACACACACATGCAGGCATACGCACACACACGTGCACACACACACACGCATAAACACACACATGCACACACGCACACGCACACACACACATGCAGGCATACGCACGCACACACACACACATGCATACACACGTGTACGCACACACACACACACACACATGCACACACACACTCATACACACACACACACGCAGGCATACGCACACACGCACGCACACACACACACACACACACACACACACACGCAGACACAGACAATCAACCTTGATCCTTATCAGGTGTTGCGGTATAAATGGAGGTGGGGGCGCAGCGATGTTTTGGCTCACCCCCATGGGGAAAGCACCCGGTGGTGCCCCCTGCCCCCGGCTTGGGGCAGTACGCTCCTGCCCTGAGCATCGGGAAAGGAGGGCGCCACCTGTACCCTCGCCTGCTCACGGAAAGGGTTTACTCATACTGTAAATGTGTGATGATGTCAGAAGGATCGCTAGAATGTAGCTCTTCTCGTTGCACGAAATTCGATCTGCAGTGACAGTGCACTGTAAGCCGTTTTTTTTGTTTTTACAGTTTTCAGGTGTTACGATTTTTGGTGAGAAAGGTATGTCACGATGCTGGGGTTTTGCTAATTGTTTGAACTTGTACCCATCCCGAAAAGACGTTTAGGGGGCACCTGTGACTCGTTGCTCTGTGCAAAAAAAAGGGATGGGGGGAGAGAGAGGGATGAAAAAAAAAACGGGAACGCTGTGAAGCAGAGCAAA
>CM077294.1:8082998-8152998 GCA_039654925.1 Anguilla pacifica
TTATATTAATTAACTCAACGTATTATTATTTTTCCTTTTTTTTTTTTTTTTCTTTTTTTTTGGCCTGGTGTCAGTCAGGACGCGCTGAAGCCCTGCATGACTTCTTCCCTCGGCTCGAGGATTCCGCGGTGCATTTCGAGAGGATGAGCGAGGCTCGTTTAACCCGAGAGCCGTCCGCTGAGAACTTTCCCGGGGCGTGCTTCATCCCCCTTTTAAACATTTAGCCAAAATCCTCTCCCCCCGCTGCCTGAATGCATACATTAATATGGTTATTTCACGGGGGGTCGACCTGAGGCTCCTCCCTAGCTTCTCTGGCTCGAACGTCGCTCATCTAAACAGTCAGACAAATTAGAGGGGTCGCTCTGTGTTCCCCGGCCAGGCGAGAGATCCGTCCGTCCCGTCGCCTTCCAAAACGTTAAGCACGGACACCTTGCCCCCCGCCTGCCTGTTTGTGAGAGAGAGAGAGAGGGAAGGAGATCGGCGGTACGCGCCAATCCAAAGCGGCCATTAGCGCCCGCTTCCCCGCACGCGAGCCCGGGCGTTAGCGGAGTCAGCACACGTCCGCGCGGGTAACGCGCTTCCAGCGGCGTCATTAGGGTCTGAAACACCACTCGATTGGGCGCAATGTCATTCTGGCTCACAAACAGAAGTTGTGGCGTTAAACGGCGAGATGCGAAGGGTTTTTTTTCGAGGCGCCGACAGTGACAGGGGCGGTGTTTTAGTCATTTAAAATGTTAACTATGCCGGCGTTCATTTCTGGGAATTGGAACCGAGGTAACAATGTGCTTAAAATAGCCCTTGTTTTAAATCTTGCGAATTGTAGAAGAAAAGCACCATTCTCTCTCTCTCTCTCCCTCTCTCTCTCTCTCTCTCTCGCTGTTATGTGTTTAAAATAGTTTCTTCACTTTTTCTCAAGGTTTTCGCCTTATACAGGCAGCTCTTCGCTGCAGTCTCTGCTCTGTGCAGTTTCCTGTAAAAACTTGTCATCATTACAATAAACAGCACCACTTTAAGGCAAAAGAAGTTTTCTTTAATAACGTTGCACACCAAAGTCCCGCCTTTTTTTCTTCTTCTTCTTTTTTTTTTAATACCCCGCCACTGCTTAAAGGATTAATGTGATTTTGATCATAGGTGTAAGTCTTTGAAAGAGTTTGTAGGGTTGGCACGCGTCCTAATTTTCCTATGGGAGCCACCCAGTGAGCTGTGAGGGAAGTTCAGCAGGCACACTGTCCTTTAGAAAAGAAGAAAAAGAAGAAGGAGAACAAGAAGTGAAGAAGAAGAAGATGGGAATGTTGAACTAATCTGACATGATTGTTTTCAGTTCACGTTTTCATTAATGTGAATGACTGCTCCCTGGTCTTATGGGGAGGGGGGAGGGGGGGGGGGGAGGGGTCCCCCAAAAGAGGGGTTTGTTCTTTCATCTGCGTCCCCGTTGATTTTACCGTATTGTACGCCATCCTGCACACAAATGACTGGAGGTAAACATGGGAGGGTAACCATAGCGATCTCCATTGTACACAGTGGAAAGAGGCGGCGCTGTGGGCAGCCTTATATATTAATCCCGCACAGGGTCGCCGGCCCGTCCAACCCGCAAACCAAAAATAATCGCTTAGCTGTTGGGACGGGGCGCAGAGCTGAGGAGCGATTCTCCCCGGGCCAGTTTTTCACCGTCACCCTGAGAGACGCTGCCCAAGAACACTCCCCCCCCCCCCCCCCCCCCCGCCCCCACCCCTCCCCCCAAAACAGCGCCGTTCCATCTACCAAGGGGTGCAGTAAACATCTCCATAATATTTTCCTACCTTGATTCCATAAATCAGGGAATGCAGTGGGAAACGGACATTTTTATTAATGTTTTATTAAGTCTGGTTCTGCTTATTTAGCAACGTTTGCCTTCGCGCGCGAGATCCTTAAACGTCGGATAAATTAACATTCTATTGTGCGCGTGTGCGTTTGCGTGTTTGCGTGTGTGTGTGCGTGTGTGTGTGTGTTTTTTGAAAGCGAAGAGAAAATCAGGCCGGTGTTTCTGAAATTCTTCTTTCCACAGGAGGAGCGGCAGGGAGCCTTCGGTGGGGCACGTGCTTGTTTGCAAAAATGCACATAAATAGTGGGTAATGGAAAGAAATAGCTTCTCGGGGTCATTTCCTACAAGGAAAGCGAGATTGCGATGCAAAGGAAATCAGTAGTTAAAGCATGAAATACGGAGCACAGTAAACAGAAAAATGACCTCTGCAGCTACGCCCAAGCGACCTCAATCTTCCTTCGGAGGTGTTCTGAAAAAAAATACTTTAAAATTTATGTCTTCCACTTCCTAATAGTTTTTCCAGCTGAATTTTTTTTTTTTTTTTTTTTTTTTTTTTCCAAATTGCTGTCCTTTTTCGAAGGTGACCCTTTCACCCGGGCCTGTAATTGTCTAACACAAAAATGTACAGTTAGTGCTGTTTATATATACGGCAGCCTCCAGAGTGCACGCAGTTCCTCAAGTCATTGTTTCAGGGAGGAAGCCGTCCGTGTAAATACAGTAACCGAGATAGCATGTGCGGGGAGCACTAGGTGCACCGTGAAGCCGCCCAGGTAAAAAAAAAAAAATTTAAAAAAAGAGTTTCGTGACTCAAATCAGCCCCAAGTTCTTAGTCGTGCCCCAAGAATAAGAACTCATCGGCTGCTTGGTGAAGAAATATTAAAAACTGCCATTTCTTCCATTTTTGACATCTGCTTCTTTTTCGACACACGTTTTACTGTAATACTGTAGATTGAGAATCAGGGCCTATTATATCTGATAATTTAGTCTTCAAAGTAGACGTGTAAGATATAGATTTATTATGGTAGGGAAATGGCATCAGGTGTGTCCGGGTTTGTGTTCAAGTTGGCATGAATGTTATTATAAATACACAAAACTATGAAAGATAATTAATCAATGCGATTTTGTTTATTGGAGCACAATTTGACATTATATTGCTGCTTACTGTGAAGATATTTTCACAGTAAGACTTTTGAGAAACATATTAACCGTTACATTTACTTTTAAAATAATCTGTGGTGCGCTGTGCTCTCTTTTTTATATTGACATCTTTATGAAACGGGGAGCAAAAATAGCCTTGGTGGTCATGTTGAAACCCAAGGAAAAAAAATGTGGAGGGATTAATATGATGTATATAGCTTCTTATCCTCCGAGCCTTGGCACGATACAAGTTATTTACAACACGATAAAGATCTGGACTTAGAACAGACTTGTTTTCGGCCCGGAAAATCTTATTCAAGGTTAACTTTGGTGGGTCTTTTAATCAAAGGATGATTAAAACTGAAAGGTAAGTGTGGACAAGGACTCCAGCGCTTTTTTCCCTAAAAAGGAAGCTTAGAATGAGGACTGCAGTGGCAGCTGCGACTGCTTTTCGCTGGTGCAGCTGTGGCAGATCTCAAAACTAACCAGCTGAGGTCAATGAAATTATACGTTCGTAAACAAATGGGGGACGAGCCTTTGTTTTAGCCTTTGTTTTAAAACACATTTGGCCGACCTTGTTCCGTATAATAAACCATATTTTTAAAAAGTACCACTGCTTTTGTTGCTTTTTGTTTTTTCCCCATTTCCCTTTTTTTTTTTTTTTTTTTTTGTTTCCCATAAATGAGAAATGTGGCTCTGAAATCAAGGCGTCCTGTGGACGCGACAGTTTGCAACAGTTGAGATTTTATTTAGATTTTTTTTGGATGTAAACTTCAAAAAAAAAAAAAGTGTGGAAGGGGGAAGGGGTGGATTTGAAGGTCTTAGGCGGGTGACTTCTATCGCGTATATTTGTGCAGATGCTGTCTGGTTGGAGAGCAGCCCTAAATATAACTGGGGTGAATGTGGGTGGGGGTGGGGGCGGGGGGGGGGGGGGGTTAATGCTATTGAAGTGCAGCGGTAGAGGTCCCTGCATGTGAAAGCATGTACAGTCTGGCTGCACTGGAGCCTGTCCCTATGATCTGAGGTTCCCTCCCTCTGCCAAACTCCGATCCCTGGCTTTGGTTGCTCTGGCATGGCGGCCGCGTTTCTCATCCGAAGGTTAAGTCAGTGCCGCGGGCTGCTCTGTGCGCGTCGCCTCTGAGCACGGCGAAGTAATGACATCTTTCAGCAACACACACACTCACAACACACACACAGACACAACACACACACAGACACACACACACACACACACACACACACACACAGACACAACACACACACACACACACACACACACACACAACACACACACACACACACACACACACACACACACACACTCACACACAGACACACAGACACACACACTCACACACACACACACACACACACACACAGACAGACACAACACACACACACACACACACAGACAGACACAACACACTCGCGTTTACAGCTTGTTTCAGTCCACCGAGGGGAACAGGAAATCTATCTGCTGCAGAGTTCTGTCTGAGTCCTAAATGCATGAATATTTGTAAGGTGCGTTTGTGTATGTACAAGCGTGCGTGTGTCTGTGTGTGTGCGTGTTTGCTTGAGTGTGTGCATGTATGTATACTGTATGTGTGTGTGTATGTGTGTGTGCGTGTGTGTATGTATGCGTGTGTGTGTGTATGCATGCATGTGTGTGTGTATGTATGCGTGTGTGTGTATGCATGCGTGTGTGTGCGTGTGTGTGCATGCATGCGTGTGTGTGTGCGTGTGTGTATATGTGTGCGTGTATGTGTGTGTGCGTGTACGTGCGTGTGAGCGTCTATGCGTTCATGATTGTGTGACTCGACAGGAGGTCTTGTGTGGTCGGCCGCGAGAATAAAGATATAAATAAAACTGTGTTTTGTCACTGAAATTAGACAATAGTTGAGGGGGGGGGGGGGGGGGGAGGAGGGGAGGGGGCGTCATTATCACAGAATTATGGTTGCATTTTTTTTCAGAGCGTGCAGGTAGGAACAGAGCAGAAAGTGAAAGAGACATTACAGGAGAGAGAGAGAGACAGAAAGAGAGAGGGAGAGAGAGAGACAGAGAGAAAGAGAGAGAGAGAGAGACACAGAAAGAGAGACAGAAAGAGAGAGGGAGAGAGAGAGACAGAGAGAGAGAGAAAGAGAGGGAGAGAGACAGAAAGAGAGAGAGAGAGAGACACACAGAAAGAGAGACAGAAAGAGAGAGAGGGAGAGTGCTTTGTGAGACCCGGGGTCCCCAGAGAGCAGGAAGGTGACGGTGGCGCGCGGTGGCACGGGCACAGGCACGGGCACGGGCACCGGCTCGCTCTCTCTCTCGGGGGGTTGGCGGTAAGCGGGGTGCGATGCTCCGCGCGAGCGGCGGGGAGCTGCAGGCCCGCGGTAGCGCCGCGCGGCGTGGCGTAGCGCCCGGCGCGGACGGCCGGCCTGCGTTTCGTTTTCTCCTGGCTGTCAGAGAAGTTTGAAACTAAGCAGTCCCGCCCGCCGGCCTGGCAGGACCTCCGCCTCTCTCTCTGGGTAAAGAGAATATAAAATTTCGGTGTGTTTTTATTTCGCTGTCACGCGCGCAAACCCGGATCGGCGTCTGGGTTTCGAGCGGCCGCTCGCGGCTCCGCAGGGGGTCTGACTCAGATCCGTCTGTGGTTTTTTTTTTCTTTCGTTTGCACGGTTTTCTGGCGGAGGAGCCTCTGCGAGTTGACATACAATGAAAGTCTGACTAAGCTGCTTCTGAAAAGGTGTGACTAACAACAAATGCGCTTCTTTGTTCCTTTTTTTGTCCTTTTGATTGTTGTCGTTCGAGAGGTGGCGTGCGCATTTGGGGAGTAAAAATAGACAGCTGTGAAAATGTAGACGCAAAATAAAATATCTGTTCTTTTTTTTTTTTTTTTTTTTTCAAACGATACCTTTTTTTTTTTTCCGGTCCCTGCGTGTGAACATGTCGGCTGCGGTTTGGAACTTGGTGATGTGGATTCAGAAGGTTAGCTTTTGTCCAAACTCAGTGACAATAAGGCCATTTATGGCCAAGCTAAATTTAAAAATCAGTCAACTGCTGTTGACAAATGCGCAGCATTAAATCTCTCTGAATGTGGGAAAGAAAAAAATGTAAATGCAGGTTTATCAGAGATGCTCTGTGTATGCAGTTGTCTTTGGTTTGAGTTCATTGACGTCTAATTTTGCTTCTGTTGTCTGTTTTTTTTTCTTCCTTCCGTCCCCACCCTCCAAAAGCTGAAAGGACTTTATGCACTGAACAGACCTCAGGAAAATCCAAGATGGCCGCGAAAAGGAAAGGTGGCCTAAAGCTGAACGCTATCTGTGCCAAGCTGAGCCGGCAGGTGGTGTACGACGGCAGTTCCCAGCATGCCGAGGGGGACCAGATCGTGGCGGACAACAGCGAGAAGGGGAGCTCGCACTACGAGGAGGCCGACCGGCCGGAGGCCGACTTCCCCGAGGGGCTGGGCCTGGGGCCCGGCCTGGGGCCCGGCCTGGGGCCCAGCCTGGAGGAGGACCAGCGGCGTCGCGAGGCCATCGAGAAGTGGGTGAACGGCGAGTACGCCGACGAGCCTTCGCCGGGCTGCGGCGGCGGCGAGCAGCGGGAGCACAGGCCCCTCCCCCGGGAGGAGGCCCCGCCCGAGGGCGTGTACATGGTGCAGCCCAAGGGCTGCAGCGAGGAGGAGGACAACGCCGACGAGCCCGGGACCGTGTCCGGGTCCCGGGCCAGCAGCTACCGCGACGACAGGGACTCGGAGGACGCCCCCCACAAGGAGGACGGCTACACCCCTCCCAGCGAGCCCGCCGTCCGCCCGGCCCCCTTCTCTCCGCCAGGTAATTTCCCGTTCCTCTGTCACTCTCCGCTCCCTGGCCCTTAGGGGGAGGGGGGATGGAGAGGTCACCGGCTCCTCATTGCCCCTCATATATATACGGTTTGGAGATTTGAAAGCATATTTTTATCTCAGGTCCTGCTTGACCTTCTATTTTACCTCCACTTTAAAAAAAAAAAAAGAAGAAAAAAAAGAAGAAAAAAAAAGGAAAAAAAGCTCAAGTCCCAGGGGAGGTGGCTGTAGTTGATGTATTCTGTTGTTTTGTGACTTTGCCGTATCCACACATGGGCTTAAGTGAACCTTCTTACCGGAGAGAGAGAGAGAGAGAGAGAGAGAGAGAGAAATCTAAAGTTACAGTATGAATAGCCTGTGACATCGCTGCCCCACGGGCAGACGCAACCGGCAACCAATTGGGAAAACAAGGAACTATGCAGTTCACCGAAATAAGAAATTAATATTTGGAACAGGGCATAGTGTTCACATATATGCACCCCCAGCTGAAGGCCAGGGGTACTGGCACCGCAGGACAGGCTTCATATTACGGGCCAGGATTGCATTCGGAGTCTTTAATTTTCCCCAAGCACACTAAACTTAGCCGCTGGCTAGCGAGCTGGCTAGCGCCGTAGCCCGTCTTGGTGGGGCTCCAGGTGCAGGCTCTTTTTTACAGGGGGGGGGATTATCTCATTTTCCCCTGAATCTGCAGAGCCGGGGAAACAGATATACGGAAAACAGAGAGACGGGAGGGCCGAGCTGAAGTCCGCTTCCCGGGCGCGGGGGTTTCTCCGTCACGGAACATCCGCCTGGGATATTCACACGTCGGGCGTTTAGTAATTATCAGGCAGCTTATTGTGGGGTTTGAGGAGAGGATGCAGTTGATTATTGTCCTCATTCATCTTCCGTTGATACATTACATGAATAATTTCGGCCGTTGGAGATCGTATGGATAAATCCACGCCTGGGTCTCCATGGTGCTTGTGTGGTGCTGCGCACGGTTCGCCGTACAATTTACGTTACGATTTACCGCGTCTTCATTAAGGTTAGGGCCATAAAACCACTTGGTACCTCGCAACAAAATATTTACATATTTATTTGGATTTATTTAGATTTGTTTACACCCCCCCCCCCCCCGCCCGGCCCCCCCGCCCCACATTCGCACCACTGACCGTGAAGGAGTTAAGACACGACGACGGAAGTCGACTTTTGCCCTGTAGCTTTCTCAGTTTCGACAGCGTAGTGGCACAAGCGTGTAAAAAAAAAAGAAAAGTGCAGCGTTCGCCAGACCCCCCCCCCCCCCCCCCGCTCTCAGCCTAAAAAGTTTGGTCACCGCGTCCGGCCTTCACCTGCGAGTGGCGGGCCGCACTTCGAGGGAGGGGATTCGCCAGGGTCCGGCACAGACCGGGCGAGATGACAGGAGGAGATAGGGCAGTTTTTACGGACGAGGAAAAAAAAAAAAAAAAGAAAACATGACAAGATGCAGCTGGGATCTGGTGGCTGAACCAAAACAGGATTTGTTTGTGTCTGTCGTTTTTTTTTGTTTTTTTTTTGCTTGTTCACCTCACTCTGCAGATGTTTTCTGGGTCTTTCATCTTTTTTCTTTTTTTCTTTTCTTTTTTTATTATTATCTGTGCCACATATGTATGCTGTGGAGCATTTCTTTTTCTTTTTCTTTTTTTATCTTGATGAACAGAAGAACCTGTGGCCTCTCTCATGGAAGTGGGGAGGGGAGGGGAGGGGGGGGGGGGCAGGCTTCTGAGAAAAATCGTGCATTTTCCGGCAAATGCTTCAGCTTTGTGGTTTTAATTAGTCATTTTGTGTTTATTTCATGGCTATAAACTGCCTGTCTGTAAATAAGTGTTGTGTTGGTGAAACACAGAGCGCACCTTTGCTTCTTCTAGGTTCCTGGCTCTTCGCATCTAGCAGCAAAGACAAAACTGTTTTGAAGACTGCGGAGTGCAGGCAGCATTAGTCACAACTCTTGTCTTTGGAGTTTTTTTCTTTGTTGATTGTAACTAGGGCATCTATATTGCCGTGTTTCAGTGCAGCTCACAATTAAAGTATTTTTTTTTTCTCCCACCCCCCCCCGCCCCCCACCCCCCCGCCCCCCCCCCCTTCTTCCTCGCTGCTGTCTTTCAAAAGCTGATGCGGAGCGCGCATAATTATGCATATAAACATAGTGGCTTAATTATCTCTCACAACATCAGTGACAATGTAATTAACAAACATTGCAAGATCAATGAGAGAAACTGCGACCTTCAAAACATTTAACTCCTCACACAGAGGCGCGGCGCGGATTTTTCGTGCGAGCGCGGGCGCCCGAGCACGCCTTCCCTCCGCTGTTCAGGCGCCGAACGCCGTTTGTTCGGTGGCCGCGCGACAGACGCGGCCGAACGCGGCGCAAATACCGCGAAAGCGGTCGCGCGCCTGACCCCCGGCGTCGTGTTAAAGGGTGCCCGTCCGCGTCGGTTTCTTCGACCTTATAAAAGCACGCGTCGTCTCCGATTTCGCTTCATTTTATTAGTCGAAAAATGTGACAGGGAAAGGGCAAAAAATAAAAAAGCGCTTATTTGTATGGTGAGGGAAATGGTAGTGACATTTAAATATCATATTGTATTTTTATTATTTTGATTTATCTTATTAATTTACTGTAGATTTGTTTTCGTTTAAGTCCAAGGGAAGTCCATAATTCAGTCCACACCGTCTCTGAGGAATTTCTTTTCTTGAATCTACATCTCGGGGGAACTGAATAAAGCTTGGTTTATTTTGATGGAATAATTAGCCTTTTAAATGTGTATATCACGACCATTTTCTGAACAGTTTATTAACTCATGACTGGTCTCTATGCTCTATATTCCCCAACACGTTTCCTTATCGTTTCCAATGCCACCGCTCTCTCTCAAGTGGGACTCAAGTCTCACAAAGCAGGCTCACATGCTCTCTCTCTCTCTTTCTCTCTCTCTCTCTCTAATCTTTCGCTCTATCCTCACTCACACTCACTTTCTCTCCCTCTCTGACACTCTCTCTCGATCTCTCTGCCTCTCTCTCTCACTCTTTCTCTCTCTGTCTCTGTCTCTCTATCTCTCTCTCTCCCACTCTCTCCCTCTCTCACTCTCTCTCTGTCTCTCTCTCACACCCCGTCTCCCTCTCTCTCTCTCTCTCTCTCTCTCTCTCCCCCCCTCTCTCTCTCACTCTCACTCTCTCTCTCTCCTAGCACAGTAAGCTGTGTTCACACTGCCATCAATGTCCATGTTTGGTCAGCAGAAAGGGAGACATAATGCCCATTTGTTATCGCGTTGCGGGGGGGCCTAATTGCCTCAAACGCAGACAAGGCCCCGTCGCCTGCCGGAATTCACCGGCGTGAAGTGGCCGAGATTAAGGGCACTTCTTTTATACTCCCAGTGACAGCCAGAGAGAGAGAGAGAGAGTGTGTGTGTGTGAGGGAGAGAGGGAGCGAGGGAGAGAGAGAGGGAGAGGGAGAGAGGGAGGGAGAGAGAGAGGGAGAGAGGGAGAGAGGGAGAGAGAGAGGGAGACAGAGGGAGAGGGGAGGGAGAGAGGGAGAGTGTGTGTGTGAGGGAGAGAGGAGCGAGGGAGAGGGAGAGGGAGAGTGTGTGAGGGAGAGAGGGGAGCGAGGGAGAGAGAGAGAGAGTGTGTGAGGGAGAGAGGGAGCGAGAGAGGAAGGGATAGAGGGAGAGGGAGGAGAGAGAGTGAGAGGGAAGGCGAGAGGGAGGGAGGAGAGAGAGAGAGAGAGGGAGGGAGAGAGAGAGAGGGAGAGAGAGGGAGGGAGAGAGAGAGAGGGAGGGAGAGAGGGAGGGAGCAAGAGAGAGAGAGAGAGAGGGGAGAGAGACAGCGGGCTGGCAAAATGGCACCCTTCCCCGTGGCCCAGCCCCCGTTCCCATCTGCATGCCCATGCAGTCGTTAAGAGGGCGGTGTGATACGGCCGGGGGAAGGAAACACGTTTACGGGGGGGGGGGGGGGGGGGGGGGTTTAAAAGGTTATCTTCTGCTGGGGCCTCATCGTAATACTTACACATTAAAAGCCAGTCGCTCTCTCAGAATTGATACTGTTACATAATGACTGACTCCTTTAAAAATTGATTGGGCACAATGGCTTAACCACTGGTAGTTACTATTTCATAGCACATAATAATAATTATAATAATAGTAATAATAATAATAATAATAAGCATCATCATCGTGATCATCATCATCATCATTACCATAATACGCTACCATAATCAACACCATAAGTGCGATGATAAGCGTAACTGTCATAATCATATCAGGATTATAACAATTATAATCATAACTACTGTTATCATAACATTAATCATTTAAAAATTCATGATCGTGGAAGGGGAAGTCGAACGTGTTGTTTGTGAAAGAGCAGGTACACAAGGCAGGATTTCCCCTGTGATGCGTGTGATAATGTGCAAAACTTGTGTGTGTGTGTGTGTGTGTGTGATTGGCATCACCTCCAGACTAGAAATGACTGTAAGGCATTCATGCAAAAAAGAAAAAAAAAAGAAAAGAAAAAGCAGAACCAGGGCCGAAGACTCTTATCTTTGCCCTTACAGGGTCATGGAAACTTCCAGCGCTCCAGGACCCTCACAGAAACCCGAGATCATGTGAGGCTTGCCACTCTTTGTCTGTTTTTGGGGAGGGGGGTGGAGGGGTGAGGGGGGGGGGGGAGCCAGGGGGACAGGGGGGCTCAAAATATTTTGTCATTCGTCAAGTGAGCGGCGCGTTCTTCGCTTACTGTCTGAAGCTGACAGAAAACGGAGGGAAGACAGAAAGGTGGAGAGAACAGCCCTCTGGGTTCAGTGTCAGGGTTCAGATTTCGGCGGCTGGGGGTTAAGCAGCCCGTCCCGTCCCGTCCCTGAAGGGTCCGTGGTCAGGAGCCACTGGTGGGCGAGGGGTCCCGTGAACAGCTGCTAGCGGACCTGAGATGACACTTGCACCTGTCACATAGGGGCGTTCGCGAAAAACATTCTGCAGTGTCACCGAGACTTGCAACGAATCCCCTTAAACCGAGCTCCTTCTCCTCAGGAACATTTCGGAAGACACGGTGGGTGTGGGAATCTTAACCCTAAACCGAAATACTATAATCGGCCGAAAAAAGTCATCAAACGTCCAGCTTTGTGGATTAAACCGCACCAGTCGACCTGCTAGTTGTGCTCATGTATACAACTGCATGTACAGTACTGTGGAAAATGTTCCATCTGACATATTTCACATCAAAAAAAGGGTTTATTATTTTGTATTATTTTGCCAACTTACAAGGGCAGGGCAACAGCAGAGGAAAGAGAGCAAAAGAGCAAAGACATCCGAAAGAAACTTGCGCCGATCCCCAGACTCGCACGGGAAAGGCCTGCTCCCCCACTTCCATCTTTCATTGTCATTTAATACAGAAGCGGTGCCATAAAGAAACAGGAAATTTGACTGTTAGCCACTGTTTAATAAGGAAGTGGAGCAAGGGGAAGGCAGACAGAGACCGTAAGTGCCGATATTAAGCCCTCGCCCCAGTCTGTCATAAAAATATAATTAAAAAACACGCCCCCCCCCCCCCCCCGTCTGTAGATTGATAAAAATGTCCCATGACAAACAAGCAGGTATTTCCTCTCGGAGCACCTGATACATTTCTTTTAAATTTTTCATGCCCTTTCGATCTGCCGGATCGGCTTTCATACTGATGTGCCCACAGAGTGGAGTAACCCCTGATGCTGGGATGGAAATTTGGGGATTATTTTACATGCTGAGGAGGAGATGTGAAAAGCACGGGGGGGGGTGGGGGGGGGTGGAGGGGTGGTGAGGTGGTGGGGTGGGGGGGGGGGTGGGGGGTTAGAGAGACCGATTTAGCAATAACACAGAAATCTGAGACAAAGCCGAAATATTTTCGTATTAATTACCACGGCTGCCTCTTGCGTTACCTCTGGGCGTCTCGAGCGCGGCCCCGCGGTGAAAAAAGCAAATAAATAAATGAAGAAACGGTCTGGACCCGAGGCCCTGGGACTTTGGGGCGGGGCGGGGCGGGGGGGCGGGGGGGGGTAAGCAAGGAAGGCCAAAAAGTACTCCCAATTTTATCTGACACCCACAAAAAAAACTCTGGCAGGGACTGTAGTGCCACCTCTACACTGTTGTTGTTTGTTTGGATGACAAACCTGAAAAGGAGGGGTCAAATACCCATGACCCCCCCTAAACATGCCCCCCCTCCCCCCCCCTTCCCTACTGATAGATCCTTTTTCTAACCCTTGCACCGCTCACAGAACCACACCCAACTCCCTTTCTGTGAGCACTACCATCAAGCCACCACACAGCTATCTAACTTGCAAAATTTTATGGTCTGAATTAACGTCTACCTAATGCAATTAACTATGCATTTACTCCCGGCCTGACTACCCCATGAGAGGGGGGGGGGAGGGCAGGAGATGGAGGGTGGGGTGGGGGTGGGGTGTGAATGTAATGGACTCTTGAAATAAGAAGCTCGAAAGTTTCAAAGCATCGCAAATAAACAAAGAGCGGACTCTGTAAACCAGATGAAATGCGGCGGACTTAATTATCGCGCGTGACAGAGAAAGCCAAGTCCGGCTTTTGACATGCTGTTCTCGCCGATTCGGCCGCTGCAGTTTCGAAAAAAACCCCGGCGAGTGTGGCGGAAAGACGCCGGTCCCCGCGCTCTTCCGGACGTCCCGAGCGCTGCATGGGGGGGGGCAGCGCGTGAGGGAAAGCAGGCGCGAGCGAGCGGACGACCCGGACGACTGGAAGCGCTCGTTTTTTTCGGTGCCATTCGTGCCATAAAAAATACGGGCAAGCTGCTTCATTAGCGGCTTAGCGGCTGGCTCCGGCACAAAACAAAACCGCCAGGGCCAGAGAAAAAGGCCTCGGCCCGTGCCAGAACAACACAAATAAATATGCTAAGAATCCGTTTTGGAAAGGCCGTTTTATTTCCAAACGCTGAGGCAGGAAACGTGTCCAAAAAGAGCCAAGGCGAGTGTGTGTGTGTGTGTGTGTGTGTGTGTGGAGTGTGTGTGTGTGTGTGTGTGTGTGTGTGTCTGTGTGTGTGTGTGTGTGTGTGTGTGTGAGGGGTGGGGGGGGGCTGTTGGTAAAGCAACAGCTGGGGTTTTTATTGGATCATAATTTGTCACTTTTTTCCGATTTTTCATATTGTGTGAAATCCCCCAAAAACACATTCTTAATTGACTGCCTAACTACTAAATAAAGACGTGGTTCAATATCAACAAGATGGCTGACTTCGTGAGTAACATCAGGCAGTGTATTTATGAAACTTGTGTTTAATGTACTGAGAAGGCATTTACAAGACCATTTTAGTGACATTGATTCTGATGACATAGATGAACTCCCTTTCTCCTTCAGTGTTAAATACCTTTTTTGCCTTCCTTTTAATATGAGTGGAGCAATAGAATTGAGGCCTTTGAACATTTTGCATATCTGTAGATCTTCAGGCAATTTACTTTTGAAATGACAATGGAGGTTAATTTTCTTGACACTGAAAAGGATTCAGGCAAAAAAAGGGAGGGGGGGGAGTTGGAAGTTGGAGTGTTTTATCATGTGTAGAAATCTTTCATTTCTGAGAGGAGAGAGAAAGTAGAGTTCCTGTGTCTTTCTCGGCTCTGTTCTCACTGACGTGTGTCCCCTCTCCCGTGTCTCTGTCCGTCCGTCTGTCTGTCTGTCTGTCTGTCTGTCTGTCTCTAGGTGAGGCCTCCGTGCTGCGGGACTACGCCGCCAGCACCATGAACGAGTTCCTGGGCATGTTCGGGTACGACGACCAGCAGGTGCGGGACGAGCTGGCCAAGAAGATCAGCTTCGAGAAGCTGAAAGCTGCTACCTCAGACCCCTCGTCCCTGAGCAGCGAGGAGGCCAGCCGGCGCGCCCGCTTCTCCAAGTACGAGGAGTACATCCGCAAGCTGAAGGCCGGCGAGACGCTGCCCTGGCCCGCGCACGCCGCCAAGCCCGACGACCTCAACCCCAAGATGGCCGCCGAGAAGCAGGGCGCCCTGATGCAGGCGGCCGGCTGCCTCCCCGGCAACGAGACCCCAGATGTACCCGGGCCCCGGGGACCACAAGCAAGGGGGGGCCCCCTGAGCGGGCCGCCGCCCCCAACGCCGCCGCCGCCGCCGCGGCCAGCCCCTCGCAGATGCAGAGCCTGGCCTCCCGCACCTCCAAGTACGACTTCTTCATCCAGAAGCTGAAGATGGGCGAGAGCCTGCGGCAGCAGAACGGCGGCGCCTACAAGCGGCCGTCCAAGTACGACCTGGAGAACGTCAAGTTCCTGCACCTGTTCAAGCCGGGCGAGGGCAGCCCGGACATGGGGGGCGCCATCGCCTTCAAGACCGGCAAGGTGGGCCGCCCGTCCAAGTACGACGTCGGAACATCCAGAAGCTGATGCGGGGAAGGCGGAGCCGGGCCTGGTGCCCAACATCCTGTCCACCCCCCCGCCGGGGAATTCGGGAGCGCCCGCGGCCCTCGCCACCTCCGCCGGCTCCGCCTCCGCCTCCGCTGCCGCCGCCGCCGCCGCTGCCACCGCCGGACCGCCCGGCGTCCCGGGGGACCAGGCGGGACACCTGGGCTTCAGCCCCTCCGACTACATGAAGTCCAGCTTCTCCAAGACCGACTCCATCACCACGGAACCGTGTCCTCTGTGAAGTAAGGCCCAGTGTGATACAGTGGCGTCTTCCGTGTAAAGATGCTGAATGGCTTATTGGCTGAAATAGCTGTCATTTCTCAACTCAGCTCAACCGTATGCGTAGTTTTTAGTGTATAATATACTGTACGTATATTTGGATATGCAAAGCCAAATCTGCATGTGCTTCTTGTTCATCTGGTTTGAGGAAAAATGCTTAATATATCTAACAGCATACTGGCAGAGATTGCAGTCTTACTTGGCAGAGATTGCAGTCTGATATTCCAAATTTTTTTTTTACTTGCCCAGAGAGTTGCCTCTTTTAATTGCAAATAGAATCTATCGCTCCTCTTTTCCGTGGTTTCTCGGAAATTCAAATCGGCATTTCAGCCTCCGAGCCAATTTACCGGAAGCTTCTGTAGGTTTCTAATATTTGTATTGAATGAAAAGAGACTTGGCAGGAGAGTTGGAATCTACCCTTGGATAGCATTTGAAAAGCGACTTGATACTTTCCATTGACCAATCAAAAAACAAAAGGGCTGGTATATCGAATTTTATTGGCATTCAAAAATGAAATACTAAATATATAATTTGCACTTGCCTTTATTTTGTTTATTAATATTTATTATAAACAGTACATATTATGTTGATTCATACACCTAAAATGGCCTCGAATTGCACATGGGTCGGTCACATCCTCTTCACTCCGCACTATTTTCCACTGCTGACCAGATCCTTTGATGTCCTTCCGTCCATTTAACTCTTATTTAAGCGCAAAATAATACCACAGCTGACCCCCTCCCCCCCCCCCGCCCCTGGCTCGCGCAGTTATCCACAGTACATATAAACGCTCCAGTCGCGTCCCGGAGAGTCACTGTTTAAGCAATCGTTACCTCGCGAACGGCGAAGTGAGCGCGGTGTGAAATAGTGTCCGGAGCCAATAGATGCTCTGCCACGATAAGCGGGGCGAAGCCGCCGTGATGCGATGTTTACCCGCCGTGCCCCGCGAAAGAAGGGCTGATTTAGAACACGGCGGCGGCGGCGGCGGCGGCGGCGGGGGCGGAGCGACTGACTTCCTCCTTTTCTAGCTGAGGTGTAACAATTCCGTCCGTCTTTAATTGCCTCTGAGCCGTGGCTGAACTCCTGGAGAGCTGCAGGGGCTGAACCTGCCCTCTGGACGCAGTTTCGGGGAGCGAGGGGAGTTTGGGAGGAGCGCCTCTCGCGTGCCGGGTCGCTTGGCGGTTGGCGGTGGCGGCGGAGGCGGAGTTTTGGGGTGATTGACCTTGTCGCTCGCTAAGGCCCGTCGTGTCGCGTCTCGGCCCGCCCCCACGCCGCTCGCGAGCCGTTTGCGGACCGCTGGGCACACCACGCTCGGGGGGGGGGGGGGGGGGGGGCGCCGATGTACCAGGGCGGGCCCTCGGGAGAGCGGGCGGGGCACGTTGCCATAGCAACAATAGCCTTGTTTGAGAGCCGGGTTAACCTCCCGTTCCGCCTCCCTTCCTCCCTCCCTCCCTCGCTCCGCGCCGCTCGCGTTGAGCTCCAGGGGGCGCCCTCTGCCTCTCCGCGGAGGGGTCTCGCTGCCGTGCTGCGGAACGCCGTGTGCCCCGGGTACGAGGGCCGCCCTCCTCTGTTCCAAAATGGGCTCTGCGTCCCGGACGAGGCTAATACGCTTCAGGCCTCTTCTTAGCGACAGGGTGACCACTCCTCTTTGTACCGGTGGGAGGGGGGCGAGGGGGACGGGTGTAGGGGGGCGGTCCCTCTGGGGAAACGGCGTTCACTTAAAAAAAAAAAAAAAAAAAAACAGTAATAAATAAATAAATGGCGGCGTTTCTCCAGGCTTTTGACCGTCCACATTACTTACCTAATTTTGCATATGTGCACTCTCCTGAAAAAAAAAAAGCGCATGAATGATTTATGCCGCATTTTTCTCTTTATTGTTGGGAGGCCATGCATCAACGTGCGCCCGCGTCTCCCCCTGATTCATTTCCGCATGAAAACGTTGTTACGCCTCAGAAATGCATATTGATAGCCCGAAGTTTGAAATTGCTTGTAAGTAAATATGGTGTCAGTTTGTTTTTATTAACGACGGGGATCGCTCCCATTAATCCTCTCTCTTTTGTGCGCTGTATTAGGAACGGACTGCCACCCGAGAAACCCGTCACCGAGGACGTCAACCTGTACCAGAAATATATCGCCAGGTATGCAAATTGTCTGGATCGCGCAAAAGGGGTTTCGGGAAAAAAGTTTTTTTTTTTTTGGTTTTTTTTTAATAACGTCTTTTTAATTGAAGCAATATGTTAGGCAGTGGCAAAAAGTTGAGATCCAGGATTTTTTTTTTTTTTTTTTTTTCCACGTGGCCTATAAATTACTAGTTAGCGACTGAGTTTATGGGCCCGCGAAGACGGAAATCGGAAAAAGAGAAGAGGTGAGGCTGGAGAGTAATTGTGAAAATGCGCATCGACCAATCAGGCAGTCAATCGCTGCCCGCTCGTGCGCCTTTTTCCAGCGCTGAGCAACACCTGCGCTGGTTCGATGGTCGCTCTGAAGACGAAGGTGCGATGCGCGAAGATCTGCGGAGTTTTCGCCGTGCGTCAGTTTGGCCCACGCAGGCCCGGGACGGGGGAAATGCGCCCTTTCTCAAATCGAGAGTTAAAGAACCGCGGTCCTGGACTCCATTTCTGTTCTTCGCAGTCAAGCGCTGACGCGCGCGCAGGACTGGACTAGACGCCAGAGGATCTCAGACCGAGAGCCTCTTACAAAAAAAACATTCAAAGCATTGTCTGGGGTCCTGCTTCAGGCTGTGTGCTTCAGCGTCACTCAATAGGCTTCAATATCACACTCGCTATTCATTTCCAACGGCATCAGAAGGTGATTATGGTTTGTTTATTTGTTTATTTATTCATTTTAAAAAGAAGAAAGGAGAAAAAAAACACACAATTTCAAAAGCCAAAGTGGCTGTGCTGTTAATGATTACTTTTCCAAGCCACAACATGAAGGCCACAAATCAGAGCCCTGGCACTAACAGACGTGCACATTTCCTCGTGCACACACAAAAAAACCCTCCTTGGACTGATTACATTTGCAAGAAGATTTAATTAAGGAATTTTAATGAGGCTTCTGGTGGCAGTGCCAAGAACTGTTTTGATATTTGCGCTGCATAATGCATAAAATTTGTCTAAACATCTCGGCAGTTGATGCGCGAGAAGGCAGAAGATAAGCCCAGATACAGTTTCAATTTCCGTGTTGTGGAAAAAAAAAAAGAGAGAGAAAGGGGAGAGGAGTGGGGGGGGTGAAAAAAAGAGAGAGAGAGAGAGAGAGAACTCATAAAAAGGGCAAATGTGGCCCGGTGCATCTGGGGGTCTGGGGAGGGAGGAGGAGAGAGGGAGGGGGCGGTGGGGGGGGGGGGTGGTTAGGGGAGGTTCATCGCTAGTTTCGACGCTAATGAGTGCACTCTGGTGCTAAAAACCATCTTTGTAAACTTGTCTACACCCACATTCCCCCCCTCCCGCCTTCACCGCCACCCCCCGTCCTTCCCCCCGCCCCCCCCCCCCCCGTCCCCCGTCCCTCCGCGAAAACGGAATAAAGTTCTTCATCTTCTCTCTGCGCGGCGGCTTGATGTTTAAAGAGCTTCCCTGGTACTGTTTAGTCGCCGGTTTCCCCTCTCAAACGCTTTCATGCGCCCACCATCTCCTGCCACTTTGATCAGCGTGCCTCCATTGTGACGGGAGATGCACAGCAATCTCCGCATCGCTGCCATATTAATATTTAATCTGCCGCGGAGTAGCGGCGAGCCCATTAGCCCCCCGACGCGGCAAGGGGGGGGGGGGGGGGGGGGGGTACTGTCCAGAGGAACGGGGGTGCAGCTGGCCGTGGGGCGGCAAGGGTGGACGCGCTCCCCGTGGGGCGGGGGGGGTGGGGGGACTAAAGAGGCCAGACGTGGAGGGGCAAAGGATGCTAGGAGGTGGGGGGGGTCGGGTGGGGGTTGGGGGGGGGGGTTGTATGGTGGAGCTGCTGTTGCACAAATCCCCAAATCCCCCACAGACCCCATGTGTAAACCACACCCCCCCGTCCCCTCCCACCCGCAAACGCGCCAGAGACATGACCACCAACTTTTAAAAGGTAGTGGATTTGTCGTTCAATTAGCTTAATGAACTCGGCAAAGTGATCTGCAGAAGCAGCCCTGGGATAATCCATGCTGCGGGGGGGGGGAGGAAAAAAATCTATTACTTAGTTTTTTTCAAACCCCCCACCCCCCCCACCCGCCGCCTCCCTTCAGTACTTTAGCAGATGGCGCTCTTGGCAGCAGCAGTGCAAATGTTTATTTGTGTGTTTTTGGATGTAATTGGAGGTTTTTAACAGTCATCATCGTCAGGGTTATAATCAGCCTGTAAACACTCAGGAAATGCGGCGCTTGCCACTGTCGCCAATCGACAGGAGCCTGGCACCGTCAGCCGTGGAAACGGGGGGGGGGGGGGGGAGAACTCGGGGCGACGAGACAGGCTCGACCCTTCTCCGTTACCCCCTAACCCCTCCCTCTCTCTCTCTCTCTGATTAAAGTGGCACTGTTAACCCGGAGAACCAAACACCGATTTTAGGTGCGGGTTTGAAAGCCGTGGGCAAATTTAATGAATTTCATTTGGGGGTCACAGTTTTAATAAGAGTCTGCCAACTGCTTTTGAAATAAATTGAACTGATTTCATCGAAATCGATGTGACTGGAGACTGGAGATGTGGCCTGTGTGTGGTGGGTGTGTTGCATAACCTCTGTGTCTGGGCTTACAGGCGTGGCGGTAGCCGAAGGGGACCTCGGCCGTGAACTGAGCTTTAACCTCTGCTTTTGGTTTCAGGTTTTCGGGGAGCCAGCACTGTGGACACGTGCATTGCGCCTACCAATACAGAGAGCATTATCACTGCATGGACCCTGAGTGTAACTATCAGGTACGTTAGCTATCGGGTACGTTAGCGTACCAGTACAGAGAGCATTATCACTGCATGGACCCTGAGTGTAACTATCAGGTACGTTAGCTATCGGGTACGTTAGCGTACCAGTACAGAAAGCATTATCACTGCATGGACCCTGAGTGTAACTATCAGGTACGTTAGCTATCGGGTACGTTAGCGTACCAGTACAGAAAGCATTATCACTGCATGGACCCTGAGTGTAACTATCAGGTACGTTAGCTATCGGGTACGTTAGCGTACCAGTACAGAGAGCTTTATCACTGCATGGACCCTGAGTGTAACTATCAGGTAAGTGAGCTTACCAGTACAGACAGCATTAGCACTGCATGGACCCTGAGTGTAACTATCAGGTACGTTAGCTATCGGGTACGTTAGCGTACCAATACAGAGAGCATTATCACTGCATGGACCCTGAGTGTAACTATCAGGTACGTTAGCTATCGGGTACGTTAGCGTACCAGTACAGAGAGCTTTATCACTGCATGGACCCTGAGTGTAACTATCAGGTACGTTAGCTATCGGGTACGTTAGCGTACCAGTACAGAGAGCATTATCACTGCATGGACCCTGAGTGTAACTATCAGGTAAGTGAGCTTACCAGTACAGACAGCATTAGCACTGCATGGACCCTGAGTGTAACTATCAGGTAAGTCACCTGTAGTTCTGCACCTGCCAGAGGAGCAGAGCCGCAAAACCCCGGCTGCTCCTTTTCCCCCGCGTCCCTGTTTCCCTCAGCCAGCCAGCCAGCCAGCTCCAGCTCTCCTCCCCAGGCCCAAAGCCTTGCATAACCCTGATAAATTAGATTATTTGTCGGCCAAGTAAATGCGGCAGTCAAACAAGCACGGTTCAGTGGATCCAAATGCATGTCCCTCGCCGCAAAATTTCCATAAGCGACAAAAAAAAAAGAAGAAAAAAAACACGGTGCCAGGTGTTTGCCCAATACCTGGATGATGTAAGGACACCGCCATTAGAGAGCGAGAGCGTTAGCACGTAGCGCTAACGCTGGACCCGTTTTTTTGGCCAGCGTCTCTGAGAGGTGATGGAAAACCTGCACTGCAAGGTGATTTAAATGCATCTCCCCCCCCCCCCCCCCTTCCCGTTTCGGGGACACACCCAGGCTAGACCCTGTACGCCACAGAGAAGGCCATGCTGATATCTGTCAGCTGAACAGGTTATGCCTACTGGCAATCATCCAAATGAAAGAAAAGGCTTTTTTTTTTTTTAGAAAAAAAGCTGCCTGAAAGCACAGTTGGACTCTGACAATTGGCCTTTTATTCCGGGTTAAATGTAAATACGCTTGAAATATGGTTCCTATTCTGTGCGTGTTTTTTTTTTTTTTTTTTTACTGAAGACATCTGCTCCAGCTCTGGGGCTGGTTCTAATCCCTTTTCACATTATTAATCTTGTCCTGGAGTCCCAGGAGTTGTCGTGTATGGCACAAATAAAATAGGTCTTAAGCAGATCAAAACACGACCCGTGTTTGTTCGCCTACATGTATGATGTAAAAGGACAGTCATACCAGCAGATTTTACACAGAGATGTCAAAAATCACAACAAAATTAGAGTTTTATTTATTTATCAACTGAATAAATAAATAAATAAATCCGCTGTTTTGTTTTCCTGAATGAAAGCATCGCATTAACATCACCCTCCGCTGCGTGCAATACCGTGAATATTTTTTCAATTGATGCTGTAATAATAAGCTATTAAAAAGTGAGACGCTGCAATTCTGCTACCGCAGTTCTGCTACCGCATTATTCACAATATCGTTTTGCAGAAATTGATCTGGCCATCTGAGGCCTTCATCCACACCACTGAATGGAAATAATGACCATTAATTCCGGTGATTCTTCTATATGTAATTGGTATAAAACGAACTTTTATACCAATTACAAGTTTATTCCAAGTTTATGGGAAACGATTGGTGCTCTTTTGCAAGACGTTTCTTTTGAAATGCGTAATTAATTTCTCAAACGAGTACGTCAAGGACCAGGCTAGTAAAGTTCACCGACAACGTATTGTGAAGCATTCAAGAGCACTCTGAATTATTTTATTGAGAAGCTTTCACTTGTTTCCTTTCCTATTATCTGTTATTCCCGAGGATGTTAAACTGGAAGACATCTGCTTGCCCGTCAATGTAAAATTAAATCTGGACCGGAGTCTGGCTCACGTTTCAGAGGAAACATCCTCGCTTCACTTTGAATCTCCAATCCCGATCATTTGTGGGGCGATAACTCACGAAAACGCTACGTGACGCGGTCCTGCAATATTACCCAACTGCCGGCCTCCTGCAGCTCACTCCTTTCATGGCTGTGCATTCTCTGGCCACTGTGAAGGGAATCCTAAAATAAATGCAGCAGGCGTTCACAAACCCTCGTGACGTTTTCGGCTTAACACCAGTCATTTTTTAAAGAAAATTTTCCCCTTTTTCGGGCCTTTTTGAGTTCAACCATACCAGCCTTCGTGCTGTTCTTTGTTTAGCCAGCTTGTCAGAACTTAAATACGTTCATTTCAGCGATGTAGCAACAACAATGTACACGTGACAGCTAGTAGTTAGTAGCAGGTTGGTTCCTGTACTCTCCTGCTTTGTGTGTTAAATCAATAAGGGCTTCAAAGCAGTAGGAGATCTGACAACATTTAATAAATGAAAAGCATGGCATTAGTTGTTGTTATTTTCTCCCCGGTGTAAAATATGCTCAACAGACGAGCAATTAGTGTAAGTGTTTTAGAGAACTGATTATTCTTTCAACTTTTTTTTGCTGTTTATTTTTTTTTCCTCCACTACCCAATTTACATGCATGTTTAAAAAGATGGATTAAAATTGGACAGACTCATTGATTTCTGCTTCTATGGTTTCAGTTTCTGTAACATCAGCTTAAGCCCAATTACAGCAGATTTGGTTGCTCCGGTCTCTCTGGAGAAAGTTCTGCGTTTTTTCTGGCTCTACTGTGGTGTAGGAGGGTTTTAATTTTGACGGGGGTATCGTAGCACATTCTCTCATTATTACATTCTAAACCAGCAAGAACACCATGCTTTAATGCTTTAATTAAAACTGGAATCATATCGCGAACGGGGGAATTAAAAAAGGGAAACATTTCGGTTTGTTTGTTTGTTTGTTTGTTTGTTGTTCCTTTTCCCTTTGCACGTTTCAAAACCATCTGCACGGAACATAGTTTTTCTGAAGCCAGGAACGCCAGAACCGTGATCTTGCATGTCAAGTGATCTGTCTTAATTAAAAATGGGGGAAACTTGAAATGATAAAGGCAAAGGGCTCCCAGAAAAATATTTAAGGCGGTAGACTTACTGTACCCGGGGAAAAAAAACCCCAGGGAGAAAGGGGGCTGGGTGGGCTGATTTGAGAGACGCAGAGGAAGTGGATGAGGAGGTAAGTGTGTGAAAACCAGGGGGACCGCTTCATTGGCGGACAGACAGCTCTGAGCTCTGCCAATTGGCTCCTGCGCTCCACAGCTGTTGCCAGAGCGATAAAACGACCTGTTGCTGCTCCCCCAACCCCCGCCCCCCTCACCCCCCTCACCCCCAAAAAATAGAGGGACAAAGCCGGCCAACCTGTTGCCTGTGTGCTGTGTCCCTGGCAGAGGTTCACCAGTAAGCAGGACGTGATCCGCCACTACAACATGCACAAGAAGCGCGACAACTCCCTGCAGCACGGCTTCATGCGCTTCAGCCCCCTGGACGACTGCAGTGTGTACTACCACGGCTGCCACCTGAACGGGAAGAGCACGCACTACCACTGCATGCAGGTAAACGCACTCACATACGCACTCACATACGCACCCACTACCACTGCATGCAGGTAAAACACACTCACATACGCACTCACATACGCACTCACATACGCACTCACATACGCACGCACTACCACTGCATGCAGGTAAACGCACTCACATACGCACTCACATACACACCCACTACCACTGCATGCAGGTAAAACACACTCACATACGCACTCACATACGCACTCACATACGCACTCACATACGCACGCACTACCACTGCATGCAGGTAAACGCACTAACATACGCACTCACATACGCACCCACTACCACTGCATGCAGGTAAACGCACTCACATACGCACTCACATACGCACAGACATACGCACGCACTACCACTGCATGCAGGTAAACGCACTCACATACGCACAAACATACGCACTCACTACCACTGCATGCAGGTAAAACGCACTTACATACGCACTCACTACCACTGCATGCAGGTAAAACGCACTCACATACGCACTCACTACCACTGCATGCAGGTAAACGCACTCACATACGCACTCACATACGCACTCACTACCACTGCATGCAGGTAAACGCACTCACATACGCACTCACATACGCACAAACATACGCATGCACTACCACTGCATGCAGGTAAAACACACTCACATACGCACTCACATACGCACTCACTACCACTGCATGCAGGTAAACGCACTCACATACGCACTCACATACGCACAAACATACGCATGCACTACCACTGCATGCAGGTAAAACGCACTCACATACGCACTCACTACCACTGCATGCAGGTAAACGCACTCACATACGCACTCACATACGCACTCACTACCACTGCATGCAGGTAAACGCACTCACATACGCACTCACATACGCACAAACATACGCATGCACTACCACTGCATGCAGGTAAAACACACTCACATACGCACAAACATACGCATGCACTACCACTGCATGCAGGTAAACGCACTCACATACGCACAAACATACGCACTCACTACCACTGCATGCAGGTAAAACGCACTCACATACGCACAAACATACGCATGCACTACCACTGCATGCAGGTAAAACACACTCACATACGCACAAACATACGCATGCACTACCACTGCATGCAGGTAAACGCACTCACATACACACTCACATACGCACCCACTACCACTGCATGCAGGTAAAACGCCCTCACATACGCACAAACATACGCACAAACATACGCACGCACTACCACTGCATGCAGGTAAAACGCACTCACATACGCACAAACATACGCACTCACATACGCACCCACTACCGCTGCATGCAGGTAAACGCACTCACGTACGCACTCACATACGCACAGACATACGCACAGACATACACACTCACATACGCACAAACATACGCACTCACAAACACACAAACATACGCACCCACTACCACTGCATGCAGGTAATACGCACAAACATACGCACTCACATACACACACACACACACAGACATACATACATACGCACACACAAACACACTTAAATGCTAGGCGGCTCCTGTTCTATGACCCTTAGTTGCCCTGTCACAGACCCAAGCCTTCTGGTAAACTTCAGCGTAGTCATGCCTAGTTTGGCCTACTGAAGCAGCGCTGTGGCGACTGTGTCCAGTGCCCAGTCAGTCTGCAGGTGATGTGCTGTTTCTCTCAGCCTGGGGCAGGCTGTGGAGTCAGTAACATACTGTATGTACTTAATACTGCACCAGGGCTACTGCTTAACCTGCCCTGCAGTAGGACAGCACAGACCCCCCTGCTCTACTCTGAAAGGGTGACCCAGCCTTATTTTACATGTCTGTCTGTCTCTATGGCATTACCATCCTGAAGCAGTGGCCAGCATAGAAAATCAGTCTTTGTGTTTCTCACTAGTAGCGGCCATGGGTGTCCATTACCTTCTGGTAACAGGCTGGATGCCCTCTGAAATGCGTATTACATACACACATATTACAGACATTAAAAAATCACCTGCTCCTATTTTTTCGAACGCTCTCGTCCGTTTGTGAAAGACGTTTAAAAAATAAAGTGAGGGCCCCAAGTTTGAGTTCCTGCGTTCTGTTTTGCCGGCGGGCAAGATGGCGGTCTGCAGAATGGCTGTTGGCTTTTGAGCGAAACGGCACAAGACGTGGAGGAAGAGAGCGATCGCCTCTCTCTCTCTCTCTCTCTCTCTCTCCCTCTCTCCCCGCCGGTTAGCGGCGAACGCCGTGCGGAGCTGACAGAGGCAAATCGTGATCTACGCTGGCAGCCCAGCGGAAGGATTGAAACGCGTTTGCGCTCTAACTGCGTCTATAAAAGGGAATTACGTTTCTTCCACTTTTTCCATTAAGCCCAAATTGCCATTTAAGAGCAGTTTTCATTCGTTTGACAAAAGGTGTCATAAAGTAAATAAAAGAAAAATTAAAAGGAGCGAACATTAAGCAGTCCCGTGTTCCCCCTCGCTCCCTTTCTCCTTAATTGGCATGGATAAAAATTCAGTTAGCTGTTTATATAAACTTAACATTTTTCATCTTTTAGTACCAAGCGGCGAGTTGAAGATTATTCCCCACCAGATTTGTTTAATTTTTTCACATCTGCTTATTTTCAAGGTGTCATGGCACCGAGCGCTGCTTCTGCGTAGCGGGGGCGGGGGGGCGGGGGCCGGGCCGGGCTCGAGATATATTCCTCCTTAAACCCCCCCCCCCCCCCCCCCCGCAACGGTGTAATTGTTATTGGACGTTTCGGCGCGTTTGTTTCAACAGCCCTGAGAACCCGCAGGCGCTGGCACCCGTTGGCTCAGATTTACAGGGGGAAGAGAAACAGAGTGGCATTTTTTCCATTGTTTGACTCAATATGGCCGAGTTGCCCGCTCCGCGCGGGTGAGAAGTGCCAGCGGTGAAATACAGGCGGCGGTTTTAATTCAAACACGGGCTGTTTTTTTTCCCCTGACCCCCGGGCGCTTCTCTGAGTGCTGCCGCCCCTGCAGAATGTTTCAGGCCCAGGGGAACGGTGACAGGCCACATGCCCACCGCCCCCTCCACTCCCCCCCCCCCAACTCCTCACCCCCCCTCACCCTCTGTACATTTATTACGCAAGTCACAGCGGGGCAGAAACTATAGCTCCCTAATAAAATCCTGCCGGTTGATTGGTCGATCGTAGGGTGCTATGGAAAGGTGGGGACAAACTTCATATTGCCACCATTTTGTCGTCGAAAACGCCGAAGAGAGCCCGTGTCTTCAAGCCTGCTCGTGATCAGTTATCGCCCGAGTGATTTTTTGGCGTCGCGGCTCAGCGGCGCTTTTGTAAGACGTGTGGGCATGTGCGGTGTGGTGTGTGTGTGCCTCAGTTTTGTTTTTTTTTTTACCACGTGGAGGGAGGGAGGCCTGCTTAACGGCCAGGTGAACGCGAGAGAGAGAAGGACGCCACACCACATTTAGGTCACCGGAACCTGCGCTGCCCACACACACAGCGCGTTCTTCAGAGCTGCGCTATTTTTATTTCCCTTCCGTAGTATCGCTTTTGCAGCCTCGTAGTCGATCGTTCCCGCAGCCATTGTGCCACCCGGCTCAGTTTTCTGACAGATAGCTCCTTTCAGACAGGGCCCTCTCCTTTCAGCCGACAAGCTTTAAAAACAAGCGCAAAAAAAAAAAGTGTAGAATAATAAAGGAACTGGGTTTGTAACCGAATGTTTGAAGGTTTCATTCTCAGGCCAGGATACTGCTGTTGTACCCTTGAGTATGACAACCAGAATATGCCTCAGTATATATCCAGCATATATGTATATACCGGTACATATTACATATTCTGTGTATAAACTATATGTAAATGCTTGTGTAATTCGCTCTGGAGAAGAGTGTCTACTGTCTAATGCCAGTAGTGCAGGCCACTGCTGGTTCAGTGCCATTAGCAGGTGCTAAGCTGTGTTGAACTGTGTCCCTCTGTAAGGTGGGGTGCAACAAGGTGTACACCAGCACGTCCGACGTCATGACTCACGAGAACTTCCACAAGAAGAACGCACAGCTGATCAACGATGGCTTCCAGAGGTTCCGGGCCACGGAGGACTGCGGCACCGTGGAGTGCCAGTTCTACGGCCAGAAGACCACCCACTTCCACTGCAGGTGAGTGGGGGGGGGCGGAGGTCCCGGGAAGTTCTCTGGCCCCACGGCGGGGGTACGGCAAGGGGCGCGTAGGCCCGAAGATGAGCGCCCCCCCCCCAAACTCCACCCCCCGAATCCAAACGCACTTTTAAACTCACGCTACGCGCACAGGCCTTCTCGCCGAACGGCGCCATCCGCTAAGAACCATGCGTCTGCCGTTTTAAAAAAAAAGTGGCTGAATCTCATTACGTCTCCATCCCAAGTCAGTATTTTCCCCCCTGATGTGAAGACACCTTTCTTTGACGCTTTTTTATTAGTTTGGTCTTCGTAACGTTCAATTCGCCGTGAGGTTCCTGTGTTAAAGCCCGCGGAGAGGAAGGCGGTTGTTTTTTTGAAATATGTATAAGAACATGGCGGCGGTGTGACAATGTATTGTGAACACTCCCAACCGAGTGTTAAAATCAGACTTTGCGTGCTGTAGCGTTTAGACAATTAATGACTTCCTTTAAACATTTAAAATTACCTTCGCTGGTGGCGGGTGAGAGAGCACATGTGAACGTGCTGAGGGTGAATCAAAGGGAGAGTTGAAACAAGTTAGGATGTTGAAAGAACCCAATTATGGTTTTCCTAACAAAAGAAGGGGCTTTGTAGTTTCTTCAGATATAAAGTAGCTGCAATGGAGAAGGGCTTTGCAGCAAAGGATTAATTAAGCCAGTGCCTTAGTGGAGGTAGGGAGATGGCCAGGCCTGAATGTGGTACAGTGTATGTACTGGCTCAAACCCATCCTTCGATCATCAAACTAGGAGCTGTGCAGCTAGGCGATGCAGTTTCATGTCTTTGTTTGTGTAGCATGACAATTTGAGAGGCCTCTTTGGGAAAGAATTCCCCAAATTTCTCACTCTTCCCAACCCCCCCCCCCCCCCCCCGACTCTTACCTCCAGGCGCCCCGGGTGCACCTTCACCTTCAAGAACAAGTGCGACATCGAGAAGCACAAGAGCTATCACATCAAAGACGATGCCTACGCCAAGGACGGCTTCAAGAAGTTCTACAAGTACGAGGAGTGCAAGTACGAGGGCTGCGTCTACAGCAAGGCCACCAACCACTTCCACTGCATCCGCCCGGGCTGTGGCTTCACCTTCACCTCCACCAGCCAGATGACCTCGCACAAGCGCAAGCACGAGCGCCGCCACATCCGCTCGTCCGGCATGCTGGGCCTGGCCTCCTCCTTCCTCATGCCCAAGGAGGAGCTGGAGGAGTCCAGCAACGACGACCTGATGGACTTCTCCGCCATCAGCAGCAAGAACAGCAGCCTGAGCGCCTCGCCCACCACCCAGCAGTCCTCCTCCGGCCCGCACCTCCTGCCCACGCCCACCACCGCCATCTCCTCCAGCCACACCATCAAGCCCACCTCCTCCCTCACGGCCGGCGGGCGCATGTCCGGCCTGCTCTCCCAGGCATTGCCCAGCAACATGCCCGTGGCCCTGGCGCTGTCCAACTCCGCCATGTCCGGCTCCAACCCCTTCTTCCCGCTCCTGCCCCGCCTGCCCCTCCAGCTGCCCCCCTCGGCCGCCAGCCTCATCTCGGCCGCCGCCGCCTCGGGCGCCCACTCCATGCCCACCGATTCCCTCTCCCAGTGCTCCTCGGCCACCGGGGAGGCGGCGGCCTCCACCCCCACCTCCTTCGCCGCCTCCTCCATCATGGAGAAGATCTCCGCCAGCAAAGGCCTGATATCGCCCATGATGGCGCGGCTGGCGGCGGCTGCCCTCAAGCCCTCGGGCGGCCTGGACGCAGGTGAGCGCCACCGCCAGCATGCAGCAAGTCGGGGGGGGGGGTCCACTTCAGGTCCACTTCCTCTTCCCAGGATCCCCAGAGCTTTAGTGCACAGGAGTCAAACTCCAGACCTGCAGGGCTACAGTGTCTGCTGGTTCTCAGCACAAGTGTTTCATCTGAGTCATTGTTTGGTCTAAGGAATCCACACACCTTGTTCTCAAAGCCTTAATTGGCAGCTGATTGAAAGGAAGAACATTTACTGTCCAGTAGGTTTTCATTCCAATCCTAACCAAGCACACCTCATTCAGCAGCTAGAGACCTTGTTGAGCTTCCAGAACAGGATTGGGCAGCTCGGTACTATATTGAATATTAGGGGTCTGTGACCTGAATCCTGGAGCACTACAGTCTGCTGGCTTATATTTGCACCAATTTAACCAAAGAAACCATGTGATTCAAGCTACCTAAGACATGAGCTGCTTTAATTTATCAGTTAGGTGTTGAGTTTCAACAACAACCAGCAAACCTGTAGAACCTGCAGCGCTACAGGACCAGTATTGCAGACCACTGGTCAAAGGGTAACCAAAAAAAAAAGAAACTCATGATTTATTTTGAATAGGCTTTCAGTTAAAACGGTCTCTACGCACATTCATGCAGTGTTTTTTAAAACTTATAAAAATACCTTGTCCATGGATTGAAAAAGAAGGATCGTGTAGCTCATGTCACAGTGTCATAACCACTGGTAGCAAAGCCACATCCTCTTCCCCCTGGTCCAACTCTCTTGTTTTTCGGTTTTTTAAAAAAAAAAAGGTATTTCTTTTTTTAATTCTGTGTGGATCTGGTGCATTTGCGGTAGTGCTCGGAGTGAGAGTGCACGTACAGGTCATCGGCGTGCATGCCGGGGAGGAAGCTTTAAAAAAAAAAAAAAAAAACAACACACATCTATCTCTGGTTTCTGGGGTTGGAGAGAAACTGCTCAGCGTACTGTAACAGACTCGGGCTTGCTTGCTGTCCCCGCCCCCCCCCCCCCACCACCACCTCCCCCCTGCCCCCCCACCCCCAAACCTCTTATTGAAGTGATCACTTCATTGATACCCAGAAATACATCAGCAGATAAATGCCCCGGCAGTAAGAGCAGAGCCCGTAAAGCCTCCTAATGTCATTCAGAGCAGGCTCCCGGGGCCTGTGTTCAACATGTTTCCTCATCATTGGACTCTTATCTGCGCCGCATTCGTTCCGACCAAATGGAGGCTGAATAAAATTAAGTTCAGAAATTGAAAGTACAAAACATTTTTTTTTTTTTTTTTTTTTTTTAAATGCAAACTGATAAAAACAGGAATCACTCAAGTAGAAATGACCCAGAGCGCCAGAGCTGTCAGGGAGAGGGAGGTCTCTCTCTCTCTCTCTCTCTCTCTCTCTCTCTCTGTGTCTGTCTCTCTCTCTTTCTCTCTCTCTCTGTCTGTCTTTCTTTCTCTCTTTCTCTCTCTCTCTCTGTCTCTCTGTCTGACTCTCACTCTTTCTGCGTCTCCCTCTCTCTCTCTCTCTCTCTCTCTCTGTCTCTCTGTCTGTCTCTCACTCTTTCCGTGTCTCCCTCTCTCTCTCTTTCTGTCTGTCTCTCTCGCTCCCATTTCTACAGGAACGCATGAATTGGTGCGCATGTCTATGTCAAAGCCACACGTGGCCTTGCTCAACTCACAAAAAAAAAAAATCTGTCTAACATTGTGCACAACTACCAACTCTGTGCAATACCCATACATACAGTATCAGAGTACCTTATATGTCAATCACTTCCTTCTTACACTTCGTAAATCTCTTTGCGCTTACTAGCACAAAACAATGAAGGCGACGCAAATCTAAGGGATTCTTTAAAGAGCTCTAGTTTTTAAGCAGGTGAGAACGGGGGGGGTGGACTGTGCACTTGGTGAGGCTAACGGAGGCAGGGTACGGGTTGGATGGAGATCAGGAGAGCCTGAGGAGGACAGAGAGGAGGATTATGAGGCCTGTTTGGTGTGCTTCTCGGAGAAGGAGGAGAGCTCTGAGAGCTGGGGGGGGGGGGCTGCTGGGGGGTGGGGGGTTATGGAGCAGCCTGTCGTGTGTGCTCCACCTCAGGGACCGGGCCAGGTACTGAGAGGGGGGGTTGGGGGGGGGGGGGGGTGCAGCACAGCGGTGACACCACAGATGGCGTCACCTCCCATCGAGAGCACGTGTGAGCCCTGAACAGCTTTTGTTTGAAAACCGTCGCTGTCGCTCTCTACACACACATGGTGTGAAGCCTTCCACTCTTTAGCTTTTTAAAAACATTTTTCATAATAAAAAGCATAAAGACACAGATCTTAGTTTGCAAAAAGACACAGAGCCCCTACACTTTGTTGCCAAATAATGCAAGTTTGAGACGGTCACTTGCAGGGGGAAAAAAAAAGCTGAAGAGGAAGTGGTTAGGGTTCAGAGTTTGAAAAGCGAAAAAAACATCTCAGGACTGTGGCTATTTTCACTTCGTTTAATGTATGTTGGGGTATGAGCTGCAGATTCCACTCCATTGAGCCATTTCTTGTAACTATGAAAAAAAGCACAAACCACAGTTCAGGGTATAGCTGTTTTGAAACCAAAAAAAAAAAAAAAGGCAGCAATGTTGTACCGGTATGAATACAAATATACACTGTACTTTTTAAACAGTGAAACATTTTTTATTCTTTTTATCCTTCACCCTTCGCTTAGCGTTTCGCACCAATTTACCCCAAAGTGTTCTGCTAAGTTGTGGTTTTTAAAAAGGATCCAGACATCTGAAGGGTATGCTAATTAGACACGGGGTACAAATGATCTCTCGTTGGCTCTGCAGCTTACCAGGGCTAATTACACGCTAGCACATTATTCCTGGAGAACTTCCAGAAAATTGTCACTCTGAGATCAAACTGGTTGCTTTTTCTTTTCTTTTCTTTTCTCTTTTTTTTTTCTTCCAAGGGTCATGAGCGCCTTTTGCGAAGATAAACTGCGTGATTCCAGCGATATCTTTTCATCGGACTTTCTCTGGTTCCTCTCCAGTGAACATGACCGTCTGCCTTGTCATTGGACTTAAACCGGTGTCTGCAAAGGCCTTGTCCTATAGTTAGCCACCTTGAGCCCTGAACTTTTATTGGTCAGAGTTGTGCTTTGGCTTAACCGAGCGGCAAGGTAAAATGCGAGGCGGGGCCGTCAGCTGGAGCATTATGATTGGTCGTTTCCCTCCCTTTGGCTCGTGCGTGCAGTCCTTTCTCTCGATTGGGCCGGAGTGGCTGGTTGTCTAACGTCAGGCGCATTAATCATTGACCAGACAGTGATCAGGCTGTTTGTGCTGACGGCAAGGCTACTACCTTAGCGAACTCTCCGCCACTGTCAGGACGATTTGAGCCTGAGGGAGTGACGGCACTGAAGAATAACCCCCCCAGAACTGGGATAAACAGCCTCTCCGTTCTGGTCATCATTTTCTCTTTAAATGATGGGGCTCTGTCGCGGTTTCGTGTTTCCGTGGTAATGCGGTTTTGGCGGGGGGGCTGGGGGGGCTGGGGGGGCTGGGGGGGCGGGGGGGTATGGCGGTTCTCAGGCCGGTTTTCGACGTCCTTCGCGGACAGCGCAGGCCTCCTCGGGCCCCGGCCAAGGGCGCACGCCGCGGTCGCGTCCTTGCCTGTCACGATCCCTCAAAATGGGCCCCGCTCCCCCAAACAGCGCCAAGCCCAATCACTGCCGAGGCACTCAGCACCAGCCAGATGAAAGGCTGCGCCGGGGTCTGTCCTCTTAGCGTTCCTCCTTTTTTAATAAAACACCACTTACTGTCTGCAGAAAAGCAGAGCTCCTTCTGCATAGCCCCGGGGCAAATTAATATTTCAATCACTTGGGGATTGTGGAGAAAGCCAGGGCACATATTCCTGTCAACGTCCCTCCCTTTCCTCTTTTTTTACATCTTTTTTTTCTTCAACTCTTCTCTTTTTTTTTTTTTTTCCTTTCTCTGTCTCACTCACCACATCATCCACTGAATACCTATCCTGGAAATCCGATCGAGAGGTCACACTGTTTGAACTGATCTGATTGGCTGTCACCTCCAATCTGACCGACATTGGCAGACGTCCCTTTTGGGCATGCTCAATGGCACTGGCTGCCGTCCGTTGCCGGGCCAACGAGGACAAGCGGAGATGGGAGGGAGGGGGGGTGACCAGTCTGCAACTGCCACTTTCCCTCAGCATTAGCATCCCATGTAATGAACAGTTAAGAGGCAGGCCGGCAGATCAGTTCTGACAAGCGCCCCTGAAAAAGGAGTCTTTTCCCCTCATTCCTCCCTCCTCTTAGTCACCACTTAAAAAAGCCCGCCAGCCTTTGACGGCCTGACATCATTTTGCCATAATTATCACTCGGAGTATCCTTTTTGGCCGGGACAGAAGTCAGATCGGATCTCGTCACGGTCATAATGATGCAGACCAACAGTAACGGGTGTTTGTTTCTTCTCTTTCTCCCTCTCTCTCTCTCTCCCTCTCTCTCTCTCTCTCCGGTTCTCCTCCAGGGAACGGTCACCATGCTCCGGCGGGCCGGTTTAATCTGGTTCAGGTGAAGCAGGAGCCGGTGGACGCTGCCTCCGGGGCCTCCCAGGACTCCGTGCAGGAGCACAGCCTGGACCTGAGCAAGAAGGACCACAGGTACGGCCCGGCCCGGCCCCCCAGGCCCCACGGACTGGCCCCGCCTCTGCGGAGGAGGTCCCATTGCACAGCCGGACCTGCCCTCTCACTGTGTGACACACTGTTCATTTCTCTGGCAAACACCGTTTTAATTGATCTAAAAGGTGCCTTTGCAATATAAGACCCGTCTAGTTAATGTGGCTGCCATGGACCTGTCTGATGTTTCAGTTTCCAGTGTATGGATCAGCTTAGACATTCATATTTCTACACAGTTACATTTTCTGCCTTACATCAACTCCCTTATTGGACCGTGTACTCTTGAATTAACCCAGAACATTTTACTGTGCAGTAACAAAAAAAAGCTTTTTTAATTTCTATTTTTTTTTATTTTTTATTTTATTCTCTATTGCTCATTTTTGTTTGCACAATTACAGTACCAGCACCACCCTGTGATGTAGAATGTGTTTCTCTTTGTTTTGTTTGTTTTTGTCTCTTTTTTTTTGCACCTTCACATTTCCAAAGGTTGTTTGCGCAAATGGCTCACTGGAGCAATTTTCACTGTTTTTTCAAGCCTCGCCTTCACGTTCAGTTTTGTTTTATATCATTTTTATTTTGCTAAAGAAGTCTTTTTTCTTCATCGCCTATCCCCCGCAGTCCGTGATAAATGTTAATATTTACTGTTCTCATGCAAATCTTGACTAAACATTGTTCATTTTCCTTGTTCCAGTAATGAATCAAACGGACATCCTGTACCGGGAAATACATCTCTTTTATCCTCACTTATGAATAAGGTAAGATCCATCCATCACCCAGTTTCATCCCAAGACAAATTAGCAGGACGCAGAGGGGGCTGTTTGTTTTTTAATGTTTCACCGCTAATAAGATGAGTTTGTACCATTTAAATTTTCCAGCCATTTTTCATACGGTGTAATTTCAACCCACCGCTCACAAATTAATATAATGAACCGGTAGCTGGATGCCACACCAGATATATAGAGATGTTTGTTTTTTGATGAGCTGTTTTGAACTCTGCATGCATTTTCCCTCCTCCTCCTCCTCCTTTTTCCCTTCCCTCCGCTCTGTCTTTATTTATGGAGTTAGTAAATTATTTGATTAAGAAGCAAAAATAAAATAGAAAAACCGTCACCCTCATTTTTTTTAAAAGAGTAAACGGTCGGGGAAAGATATTTAAACATTGTGTGTTTTCGCGGAGATTAAAATGGACAGTGTTTTAATCATACATCTTTTCCGACAGAAATAAATGTAGTGTAAGGATCCATTACCTTGATGATTTAAGGAGGTATCAAAATCCATTTTTCCTACAGCAACGCAGACCGGCTAAGAGCTTTTTTTTTTTTTTCTCTCTCTCTCTCTTCCGCAACGTTCGGACGCGGCCGTGAATCTTCCTGCGAGGCGCCCGCTGCCTCCCGACAGGAGATGTTTGTATCCGAAAGTGTTTATTCGGACGACCTGTGACCTGCCTTCTCTCGAATTTGGGCCTTTTGCGGCCTCGCTGCAGTTAGCCTAATCGCGTAACAAGCGAGCGACTGTCCGCATGTGGAAAGCGTGGCGAGTGTGCGGGCGCTGTTCAGTTAGCCGTAGCGCTGGCTGTCTGAGCGGTGTGTGCCCCCCCCCACCCCCCCCGCAGTCCCGCGTGGGGGGGCCCTTCAGTGCCTCATCGCCCCTGCGTGTTTTGCAGATGTCGCAGGTGAACCCCGGGTTCTTCAGCGGCATGAACCTGAAGGCGGAGCTGGAGGGCGGCCACGGCGTGGACAACTCCGAGGCCGCTCAGTACCTGAGCCGGGCGATGAAGAGGCCCGTCCAGGACAAACCCGTGGAGCTCTGGAGGACATACCTGCGCAGGTAAACTAAGAATGAGGACATACCTGCACAGGTAATTAGAAATGAGGACATACCTGCGCAGGAAAACAAAAAATGAGGACATGCTGTACTTGCACAGGTAACAAAAAACGATGATATATGCGTACAGGCAACTATAAATGAAGGCATGTCTGCACAGGTGACATAAAAAAGAGGGCATACTTGCGCAGATGACTAAGAAAAAATAGGATCCACAAACAAGCAGCCATGTCAGCACTCAGTAACAATGTGGCTGACTCCTTCAGGTGCTCATTTTGGATTCCCTTAATTCACAGACCGGCTCCAGAGACGTTTCCTTTTGCGGGAGCCTTGCAGCAGTAAGCAGTGTTTTGTATTTTTTCGCTCACGGTTTTCCTTGGCCATTCTGTCGCCGTCAGGTTCGGCACGGATGACTTCTGCGAAGCCCACTGCGACTTCCTGCAGAAGGTGCACTTCCACTGCCTGGTGGAGGACTGCGGAGCCCTCTTCAGCACTGTGGACGGGGCGGTCAAGCACGCCAAGTGAGTGCGGGCGCTCTCTCTCTCCCCCCCCCCAACCCCCCTCCCCCTCCCAGCCCCCCCCCCCACCCCAGCCCCCCGACAACCTGGGTGCGAAACGGGCAGTCTGTCTCTTTTATTAACAGGTTCCTTTCTTTTTTTAATTTTTCCTACACAATTGGATGAATGCTTCCTTTCACCTTCAGGAGCAGCTCAGGCTCAAATGGCCTGTGCCAGATGACACAATTAGCTCTTGTGCTTCTGCTGGAATGCGCAAATCTGCCGTTCGAGCTCCTCCACGCCACTGCCCCTGCACTTGCCCTGTAATTAAAAGGCATGTTTGTACAGTAGCGGCGCTGGGCAGCGCCGGCCATGCTGGGAGCCTCAGCGCTCAGAACACAATCGTGTACATGCTGTTTTAAAAAAAAAAAAAAAAGAAACATTTTTATTACTGTTCCCGAACGGCGTGTGCTAATTTATTTCGGCCGCTTGCCGTGCCGAGCGCTGACATTGTGCCCCCCCCGCCCCCCCCCGTGTGCCCCGTTCAGTTTCCACTTCCGCGCGACCCTGAAGGTGAAGTCGGAGCCGCCCTTCAACGACTCCAAGGAGCCCAGCGAGGGCGCCAACTCCCAGCCCTCCGCGCCCGTCTCCATGGTGACCGCGCCGGCCATGGAGGTGCCCACCATCACCACGGCGGGCGGCTTCGGCTCCTCCCCCTCCATGCTGGCCTGGAAGCAGCTGGCCGGGTCCATCCCGCAGCTGCCCGCCTCCATGCCCAACCTGCCCGCCACCTCGCCCCTGGCCACCACCTCCCTGGAGAACGCCAAGCCGCAGGTCAAGCCCGGCTTCCTGCAGTTCCAGGACAAGTGAGTCTGACGCTGTGACTGTTTAAGGGGCGGCCATTACAAACCCTGCTGCAGTTCATATTTTCACCGATAACTACGGCATGTACTATACAATGGCATCAACTACAGCTAGGTTCATTCTAATGGTGTACTGCTCAGTGTGTCAAGGAAAGCACTTACTGTACATGCAGGTATAGAGGGCAAGCTATAAATGCTATCATTTCTTTGGCTGGCTCTATAGACTACAGTATAGTCTGTGTAACTGCTACTCATTAAACTTCAGCTCTGCGAGGCATCGGCTCCTGAGAGGCTGCATCCGGGCCTAATGTCATAATGCAGGTCCCGTGCTTTCTGCGCTGTTGCTCTTTAGAGTTCCCGTTACCTTGAGCTGCCCGGAGCACCTCTGCCCTGGTCTTATCTGTGTTCCTGGGAGAGGCCATTTTAAGTGCGATGTGGCCTTTGTTCCAGCACTGCTCTTTAGTCCTGTTATTTGACTGCACGTTTTTTTCTTCTTTCGATTTCACGCCCAGCGATTGTTCTCTTTTTGTTGTTGTTTTTTGTTGCTAACGTGCTAAAACGATGCTGTTGCCTGTCTCGTTGTTTTCAGCGACCCCTGCCTGGCTACGGACTGCAAGTACTCCAACAAGTTTCACTTCCACTGCCTCTTCGGCAACTGCAAGTACGTGTGCAAGACGTCCGGGAAGGCCGAGTCCCACTGCCTGGACCACATCAATCCCAACAACAACCTGGTCAACGTGCGGGACCAGTTCTCCTACTACTCTCTCCAGTGTCTCTGTCCTAACCAGGTGAGTCAGAGAGCCAGTCCAACAACACGGAACCAGAACCAGAACCAGGGTGGTGCCTTAACACTCACTGGGGTTTTTAACCAGAACGCACCAACACTCCTTCAGTATCTAATTCCCTCTTATCCTGATCACTTCTGTTGTTCCAGTGCAACAGTGATGACTGTTCCATTGTAGCGTGTATTAACGGTCAGTTACCGACTGCTTAGTCTGCTCAAATAAGCAATAAATAAAATCAGCCAATCTAGGCTCATAATTTACCTGCATACATCTGATCAATGTGAATAAAGCACATGATCGATAATAATTCTGTTGCGCTACATATTTTCACGCCACATTAACTTAAAAGGATGTCTGTCTCAGTTTGTGTTCCGGAGTAAAAAAAAAAAAATGAACAAATTCCCTACTTCCTTTCTTAAACAGATTTATAAATAAGATCCACCTCTCTCTCTCTCTCTCTCTCTCTCTCTCCCTCTCTCTCTGCCCTCTCCTCCCACCTATCCAGCTCTCATATTTGGGGGGAAACAGTTTAAATTCATTCATTTATGCGTCTCCAACCACTCCTCAGTAAACACGGCCCTCGCGAGGGGCTCCCAGGTGCCCCGCTCCTGCGGGACGCTCCGCCTGGAAAACAGATGGCGGGTTGGAAACAGGTTACAGTGGAGAGAGGGAGGGAGGGAGAGAGAGAGAGAGGGAGGGGGAGAGACAGAGACGGGGGAGAGGGAGGGAGGGAGGGGGACAGAGAGAGGGAGAGGGAGGGAGAGAAGGAGAGAGAGGGTGGAGGGAGGGCGAATGAGAGAGAGGGAGGGAGGGAGAGAGAGAGAGAGGGAGGGAGGGAGAGAGAGAGAGAGAGAGAATGGGAGGGAGAGAGAGAGAGAAATAGGGAGGGAGAATAAGAACACAGGCAGCACTAATTAGATGTGCCAGAAAGGAGGGGCACAGGAGCTGGGACACTCCCACCTCACAGGAAAGGGGTCAGGATTGGGATTCGGGGGGTGCTGGCACGGGTGCTTTAGCCCCTCGCTCGGGGCACAGGCCCAGGTGGCACTGGATTGGGGGGTGACAGAGGGGGTGAGAGTGGCCGGGGATCCCCATCTCACGTTCTCAAAAGCGGGAGAGAGTGTAGTGTGAGGTTTAAAAAAAAGGAATTTATCTTTTCTAAAATTAACTTTTCACTTTTTACTTACAGCACTAGCCAGGTTACAGGGCACACTGTAACTTGGCTGTGATGTGGCACCTCGCGTACCGCGCCGCGTTCATACCAGCCCGCGGCTAACGCTGATTTGTCTCGTTTCCCGCCCGTCCCGTCTCCAGCACTGCGAGTTTCGGATGAGGGGCCACTACCACTGCCTGAGGCCCGGCTGCTACTTCGTCACCAACATCACCACCAAGCTGCCCTGGCACGTCAAGAAGCACGAGAAGGCCGAGCGCCGGGCTGCCAACGGGTTCAAGTACTTCACCAAGAGGGAGGAGTGCGGCAGGCTGGGTAAGACGCTCGCCGCGCCCAACCAAACCGACGCCTCTCGCAGAACTGCGCAATTAATAAACCATGTCCTCCCCCTCGTGCCACTCTATAAAGAAGCCTTTTTTTTTTCAATCGGGCCATCGGACTGGTTTGGAGGTGAAATTGTTGCGTAATAGTAATTGCACCTTGAGCCCTATGCCCTGCTGGTAAGCCCACACGTGTTTTCTAGATTTTTCCGCACTGTTCAGCCAGCGTTCAAAGTATGCTGGCTGTTCCCGGCACTCAGCTATTAGTTATCATCTAACAGCCGATCAGTGCATTTAATCACTTGAGGCTAAGGTTTCCATGAATGTTTTATCAGAATTCATGGAACTTCTAGAACTAGAACTCCATTGCTTTCAGTTACCAGTGGTGATTGTGACATCAGCATTAGAATGTTCAGTTGAGAACATTCTAATCACGTATTTGTGAGCTTACACCTCAGAGGGTTAAATAATGACAGTTCAGAACTATACCTACTTTCAGTTCTCACTGTATATAGGCAAAATTATACTATGCATTTTTCATTTTTCATGACAAGCACTATTTGACATTGCAGGTAGTTTTACCATTTACCTGTTCTCTTCAATGAGGAGCATTTAGCGTCAATTTATATCATTTACATGAGTTCCCAATGTCTAAGATTATTCAGGTCCTTCAGTATTTTATAGGAAAGAGCAGTGAGCAGCGAGAGGAAAATGTATCTACCGTTTTTTGTCTTATATTAATAAACTTACGTATTTATAGCAGGCAATCAGGTTGATGGTTGTCTTTTTATGTGTATTTAACCTGCCAAGAACAAGTAATTAAAGTTTGTTAATTACAGGGCATGTTTAGCTCACTGTGTTTGCGTTGCTGCGTTTTTCCAGAGCTGTATCGTCAGCACACACAAGTAAATGAGAAGCTGTTTTTCTCTCAGGAAAAAAAAGACCCTTTTTGCTGGAGGTCGACAGACAAACAAAGTGCTGCATATCAACCGCTCTTGTGTCTCTCGCGTTAATATGCCTGTTGCATTGTGGTAGGTGGGGGGGTTGGGGTGGGGGGATAGAATGTTTTTCAACTTTTACAAAAGCAAACACCGGAGTCATAAAGAATTGATGGTTCAGCAGGACGCCGAGGGTGGTTGCCATGGCAGCGGCAGTAAACAGAAGTTTGGTTACGGTGTTACCTGGATTCCACTCCGACAAAAGGGCGCTGATATTTCGGCAGTTGGTGCTGTTTGCTCAACTTTGCATGTTCCGCGCTGTAGCCAGGGTTGCACAACAAAAAGCTATTCGATGACACGTGGCATTGTGCAGTGCCCCGGTTACCACGGCAACCAACGAGCCAGCACCTTGCCCGCATGTTCCTCTTTCAATTATTTCAGTGGGCCTGATTTATAATAAAATTATTAGTAGCTTGCCATACCATTTGATTAAGTTACAAAAAAGCAGCGACTTAATTTGAATTCATACAGCAATTAGGCTATGGCTGCTGTACAATAAAACGTATGAAGAATTCTGCACTGGATAGTTTTTGAAAAATTAATTTGATATAGAAGTAATTGTATGTTTACTTCAGTTGCCGGTGGTATGCTTATATTTTCATTAAGTAGAATTTATTTAAATGCCAATTAAATGCAATCCTGTTCCGGCAGTGAAAGCTCTCTACAGTAGTGCCACGTGACGCTGGGCCTACCATGCATGTGGTGGGCATGATAATATATTTGTGAAATTTGATTAAAAATTTCGATAAAAAGTTCAGTTGGAGCGCTTATCTTCATCGGCGTGTTCCAGCACCCCAAGAGGTTGTCGTTGGGCGCCCGTGAGAACACGTTAACACGCGGTGTGCGGTGGGCAGGCCTTCGTGTGCTGCGTCACGTGGCTAACTCGCAAACTGCCGATACAACAAAACGAAAAGGCAACGAAGCGTGACTAAGCAGAATGGAAATGAGCCAACTGTATCAGCCCTCAGATTTCGGAGATAGTTCGCTCCTTCATGCGTGCCACTGTAAAAAAAAAACCTGTTTTACACGGTCCAGAGTCTGAATCCGCCATACCCAACGCTGGCTTGTCTTCCCCCCCCACCCCCCCCCCTCCCCCCCACCCACCCCCCTCCCCCCCACCCCCTACTTGTGCGCAGGTTGCAAGTACAACCAGGTGAACAGTCACTTCCACTGCATCCGGGAGGGCTGCCAGTTCTCCTTCCTGCTCAAGCACCAGATGACGTCCCACGCCCGCAAGCACATGAGGAGGATGCTGGGAAAGAACTTCGACAGGGTTCCGTCCCAGGTAGGTCGCCATGGCTCCAGGGAGTGGGGGGGAAGAGGGGGAGGGGGAAAGGGGGGGGGGGTGCGTTATCGCTGCCGTATCTCTCTCCATGTGTTGATTACGCGTGAAGAAATGCAAACGGCTAGCAGGAACTTTAGCGACGGAGGCTCGCCGGCGGTGGTTTGCATACGCCAGGTATGCAAACCGCCGGGCGTACCGAAACTCTCACCCTCCGTGAAAAACAGCAGCGGCGCCTCGCACGCGCGCGCTCTCCCCGCGACGAGGTGTGTGCACAGCTGCCCGGCAGACCGGCCAACGGGGGGGAGCCGGGCCGTGCCTGCTCACGTCCCTCGCTGTCCCCCTACCGCCCCCCTACCGACCCCCCTCCCCTCCTCAAAATTCCCAACTGCTCCCGTGTGCCCCCCTGCAGATGATGTCCCACGCTCCCCGGTCGGACGAGATGCACCACATGGCCAACATGTCGGGGGGCCCGCTGGGGGCCCACTCGGGCCTCAACCCCGGCTACTCCAACATGATGGACGAGACAGACGACTACATGGACTACATGGGCGGCGGCAGCCCCCTGGGCCTCTCCTCCGAGTCTTCCAACCCCGACCGCAGCTGCACCAGCACCCCCGTGGAGAACGAGAGCTCCCCGGCAGGTGAGCTCCCCGGAAAGCCTCCCCCTTTGCTCGCACCTGAAGGTCCCGGGCCAGCTATCGGGGCCCTCCTGCCCGCTCGTACTTTGCTTAACGGCGTTAGCGATGACGCTGCGTCGACAGTTAACGACGTCGGCCGCGCTTTCTGAGAACTTGATAGCGTGGAAAGCGTATGTTGGAACTTAATGCGATATAACCTCATCACAAAATGGCCGCTTTTTTGTGTAAAATGAGTGAACATTGAGTGTGTGTCAATAATGAACCCGTCTGAAACAGTGTCAGTATAGGTACAGTCAGCATATGAGAAGATTCATGACTTGTTTGCCCCGACTAATTTAAATCTGATATGATGCACCATACACACCATCATTTTAATCTGATGTGGTTCATATGCACGTTGCATTTTTGTTGCATTTTTTTGTAGATATCGTTAAGCTCTTGTTCAAATATGCTTTATCATGTCTCTTCACATTGGTGTGAGAGAAAGGAGTCAATAGCAAATGAAAAAGGTGGTTCTGTTCTTTCTGGGAGGCCTTAAAATAACTTTTAAAATATTCAGAGGTCATTTTCAAGCCATCATTTTTTCATAGAAAACCCTTTCATAATCTTGCTCAGGTTAGCTGAGGTGAGAAGGCTGGCACCGCGGTGATTGTTTTATTTTCGGTTGTACCGTCTTTCAGTTGAGTCACACGAAAGTACCTCCTTGTCTATAAAACATAGGGACCCGGCAAACGTTTTCCGTAGTTTATGACATTTATCAAATTACGGTGCTGTAAATTGATTTTACAGTCGTCTCCACCGCCCCTCGCATTTGAGTTTTCCCTGTGGCAACTCCAAGGGTAGTGCCAGTGCAGTCAGAGCAGGCCTGTACTTTGCACCAACACCGGGAGTGCTACAGCCCGGCTCTCTCCAGCTCTCTCTCTCTGTCTCTGTCCCTCTTTCTCTCTCTCTCTCTCTCTCTCTCTCTCTCTCTATCTCTATCTGTCACTCTCTCTCTCTCTCTCTGTGTCTCTATCCCTCTTTCTCTCTCTCTCACTCTCTATCCCTCTTTCTCTCTCTCTCTCTCTATAGGTCTCTCTCTGTCTCTCCCACTCTTTCTCTCTGTGTCTATCCCTCTCTCTGTCTCTATCCCTTTCTCTCTCTCTCTCTCTCTCTCTCTCTGTTTCTGTCTGTCTCTCTCCCTCTTTCTCTCTCTCACTCTCTCTCAGTCTCTCTCTCTCTCTCTCTCTTTCTCTGTAAGGAAGGTCAGATAGTCTCCTCCCCCTTCTCGGTTCTTGCCTTGCCTTCATCAAATGAGTCTGTATTATTTTTCTTCATGTTATTTTGATTTCGAATGTTATCTTCCATTCTCACCATTGTTGCTTGGGCTGTTTGGGTTCTTGTTTTCATTTGGCTTCTTTCTTTGTGGTTTTTTTTGTTATCTCCTCCCTCTGTGTACCTCCCACCCCTGTCTCTGCTTGTGTGTGTGTGTGTGTGTGTGTGCGTGTTTGTGTGTGTGTGCGCGCATGTCTCCACCCCACCCTGTCCCACATCCTGGACAACCTGTCTCTGTAGGATCAGGCTGCCAGGTCACTGTTCCTGCCTCCGCAGCCCCCGCTGACACTGCTGCTACCCACAATGCACCTCCACCTCCTCCGCCCCAGCCTCAGCCTCCATCTTTCTCTCCGGCTCTCCTCCGGCCTCCTCTCCCCTCGCTGCCATACCTCCTCTCTCCATCCTGTCTCTCATACTCTCTGCTCAGCGCCTCTCTTGGAGCCACTCGGGGCGTTGTCATGCCAACCAGCACGCAGGCTTTCAGTCCGATTGTTGCCGCCCCGTCGCCGGTTAAAAATGACGTCCCCATAGTGCAGGACGCAGCAGGTACTCATCCCGACACAAGCGAACAAACACGGCAACAGGCGCAGCAAACTGGCGTACAGATAGACTGACTGGTGTGTAGAAGCAAAACTGTGTGACACACATTTAGCCTTCCTCCTCGGTGTTAAGGAATATGAAATAAAAGTCCTGTGTGTAGAAGCAAAACTGTGTGACCACACATTTAGCCTTACTCCTCGGTGTTAAGGAATATAAAATAAAAGTCCCCTGAAAACTGTCAATATTTACAGTGTAAGAGCGAGTGCCCTTTCGATTCGTTCTCCTTGTAAAACGTGTTTTTTTTTGCCAACATGCCTTTTTTTGAAAAACAAAGATCCTGGATACCACAATCATATCTTTTATTGTAAATTCAAAGCTGAAAAAAAAGAAAGTTTATCATGAGAAAGATAAGTCTATAATGCTATCTTTAAGTTCTGCAGGAAAACCAGTGGGAAATCTGGTAGCTGGGTGTGATACATGGGTGTGGGTGGGCAGGCGTGGAAGAAGGGACTAGCTTTTTATAGTTTTGAACAAACTTGCACTACTACTTGATTGTTAACATTGTTTTTCTTTGACTGATGTGTCATTGTGCAGACACTGTTGAACACACTGTCATGTGGTGCCAAGTCCTGAGGCTCATTTGACATAATCATTTTTCATGTTTTTGTATTAGTATCAAGGGTGGAAACATTACTAAACTGGTTTCCTACCACCGAATGAATTTAAATTATTCTCTGCACGACTGCAATGATTAAGATTTGTCAATACGATATGTATGATGAAACCATAGTAACCAAACCAAGTACACTTTAAGTTATTAGAAAGTAATCTAGTATATACATAAAATCTATAAATTTATAAGTATTATTTAAATATTTCTTTACAGAAAAATAATGCTGAAAGTATAGGGTTGTGTTATACAGTTAACTCCATACAGGATAATCAGGGTTGCTGTACGATTATGCACTTCACAGGGTTATCCACATGACAGAAGTAATGCCAGTCAGATTAAGTACTATGCAATAAAATGGAGTATGCACGGCATTTAAATATTACAAGCAGTGGACTGTACATCAAGGCGATAGGCAGCGGGGTGTGTTGAAAACAGAGAGGCTGAAAGGAGGATCTACAGTATATTTTAGGATCCTCCATATTTTACGGTCGCTTGCCTCCCTGTTTCCCAAATTTCCTAATGTCCCGTTTCAGTAGGGCCCTCCAGAGGAACAGAGCCCCTGCAAACCCAGTACGGCCCAGTCTAGCCCTTTATTTTAACTGTGTTAAAGTTTTATTGAGGCCTCTTGATTCTTTGTGGGACAGGCCCAAGATCGTATTGTTAGCGCTGACCCCGGTAGCCGTGCCTCCTTCACAAACCCAAGGGGTACAGGGGTCCCGGAGGTCCGGCAGCTTGGCTGTGGTGCGCTGCAGGCATCCATTAAATGCCTCAGGTTTCCTTTGTCACGAAATCACCCCCATTAATGTAATTCATTATTCAGCGCTGGCACGCGCTCGTGAAGGCTTCCGCGAGCCAGCAGGGGTGTGAATCATTCACCTGTCCACTGCAAGGCTGGGCTCCGCACTGCACGGCGCCGTTGAGCCAAAATGGCGCCTGATTTCCCAGAGTAAATGCAGAGTAGAAGGCCAGGGAAGGGCGGTTCTGTTGTCTGTGTCGTCTCTTGCTTGACCGGTCGAGGCTGACGCGTTTATTTTACCCTCCCTCCCTCTCCCTCCCTCTCCCTCCCTATCGCCAGGCAACACCATCTCCATCCCCACGGCGACGGGGGCCAAGAAGCGGTTCTGGATCATCGAGGACATGTCGCCCTTCGGCAAGCGGCGCAAGACGGCCTCGTCGCGCAAGATGCTGGACGAGGGCATGATGCTGGAGGGCTTCCGGCGCTACGACCTGTACGAGGACTGCAGGGACGCCGGCTGCCAGTTCTCGCTGAAGGTGACGCACTACCACTGCACCCGGGAGAACTGCGGCTACCGCTTCTGCGGGCGCACGCACATGTACAAGCACGCGCAGCACCACGACCGCGTGGACAACCTGGTGCTGGACGACTTCAAGCGCTTCAAGTCCTCGCTCAGCTGCAGCTTCGCCGACTGCCAGTTCTCGGGCAACAGCACGCACTTCCACTGCCTGCGCTGCGGCTTCCGCTGCACGGACAGCACCAAGGTTACGGCGCACCGCAAGCACCACGGCAAGCAGGACGTGATCAGCGCCGCCGGCTTCTGCCAGTTCAGCTCCAGCGCCGACTGCGAGGTGGCCGACTGCAAGTACAAGCTCAAGTGCTCGCACTTCCACTGCACCTACCCGGAGTGCAAGCACACGGTGGTGGGCATGTCCCAGATGGACTCCCACAAGCGCAAGCACGAGAAGCAGGAGCGCGGGGAGCTGCCTTCCGTCTCGCCCAATCAGGAGGGCCACCTCGTGGGCGGGGCGCCCGCGTCCTCCTCCGCCTCCGCCGCCGCCGCCGCCGCCGCCGCCTCCTCCGCGGGTCTTCCCGCCACCCCGCCCGCCGCCGCCGCCGCCGCCCAGGGGTTGTCCTCCGTCAACAGCGGCCCCATGTTCCTGCCGTCGGCCAGGGGCGGCTGTCCCGGGTACGAGCACCCCGCCTCTTCCATCAACCTGGACGGGTCGCTCACCCTGGGCACCGACGCCAGCAGCTCGCTCTTCTTCCTGAAGAACCCGACGGGCCTGGGGCTCAACGACTCGCTGGACCTGAGCAAGAAGACGCCGCGGGACGTCCTGGCCGGGGACGGGCCGGGACCCGGCCCCGCCCCGCAGCTGGCCGCCCCGGGCGCCCAGGACGACACCACCGGCACGTCCGGCGACGCCGAGGACGACCTCTCCCCCGAGGAGGAGATCAACGCCGAGGACGAGGAAGAGGAGGAGGAGGAGGAGGAGGAGGAGGAAGACGAGGGCGAGGAGGACCTGAACACGGACTCGTACGAAGACTCCATGCCGGGGCCGGAGGGCCCGGATGGCGACAAGGACAACGGAGAGAGCTTCGATGCTTCCACAAACCACGCCGACGCTTCCCAACTGGAACCCCGAGAGGCTGACCCCTGAGCCATGACCCCTGTACAGAAACTGAGGAGAAACACCCCCCCCCCCACCCGCGTACTATGAACAAACACGAATTAAAGTGGCCTCATTTAACACGCGAGAAGGACATTGCCGACGATGACAAGACAAAACAAACGAAAAAAATAATTTAAAACATGACGGCCCGAAATGATTTATTATGATGTTTACAAGATGACCAACATTATTAATTTAATTATGCATAACGAATGAACAGAAGAAAAAAAAAACATATAGATGAGGCCCTCTTTTACACACGGGCGGAAATTTAAAACCTTTTTCCTACACATCAGTCTTTTTTGTGTGCGTGCATGTTTGACTTTTTTGTTTTTCCGTTCGTTACTTTTTTCGTGTGTGGAAAAAAAAAAATACACCATAAAGAAAAAAAAAGAAAATATTATATAGCTATAAACTCTAGGTGTGTGGATGTTGATATACAAAGGAAATTGTCAGTTCAGTCATTACATGAACTGCTTGATCCCTCGATAGTGGTTAAAGGGAAATCACTGTATAAATATACATAGGGAGATTTATTGAAGAGGTTGTATTAGAATATCTGATTTCAATGAAAAAACACAATGCAGCATTAATTATTATTATTATTATTATTATTATTATTATTATTATTATTATTATTATTATTATTATTATTATTATTATTGAAGTGCAGGGATTCTGCATTAGTGCTTTGGCTTGTACTCCTGGTTCCTTTTAACATTTTTTTTCCCGTTTTTTTTATTTTATTTTATTTTATTTATTTTTTTCTGTTTTTCTTTTAATGGCGAAATTCTCCGTTCAGAAATACTGTTGGACCGGTAGCGTTTTAGTTTTCATTCCATGCCGACGGCCGACCTCCCCCCCCCCCCCCCCCGTCTCGTCTCCTCTGAATCCGACGGCAGTACGTTGCTTTCTCAGTCCCGGGCTAGTGGAAACGGGCTCAGACCCCAGCAACGCCTGGTTCTCCGCGCGCGAGGCCCACAGAAAGAACTCCATCATCGCAGTTCAGCTTTCCCACTAATCGCTGTTTTTCTTGCCATCTAACGATAGCCACTGTTTACCTTCTAGGCTTCTGCGTATGATTAGTGCACTTTTATGTGGATGAACATATATATTTAAATACATTAAGAACATATATATTTAAAATGTTTTTTTGTTTGTTTGTTTGTTTGTTTCTAACTGTTCAGAAGTTCTTTCATAATTGTTGCATCATTTTTTTTTTCCGTTGGCACAGGGATGACTGGTTTGAAGGCAAGGGGTTTTTTCTGTCTTGTTTTTTGTTATGCTTTTTTTTTTTGTCGTGTTTGTTTAATTTTTCTAGAAGTTTCTCCCTGCTTAAGTGTCCAGTCAAAGGGCCAGTTAACTAGGGAAATGAAGAGATGGCGCAGGAGCTCGGCTCTCTTGCCCGTGGACTGGCTCATTAGCGAGAACGGTTCGATGGTGCTACTTGACCGGGAGGCTAAAAGGAGCGACCGCTCTCTCCCCTGGTCTTCAGGACGCACGTGTGGGGTAAAGTATCCTTCACCAAACACGGGGTTTCCTGGTCTGAATGTAGAGAGAACGTGAGGAAGTGACGGGAGGGATGGATGGGGTGGGGGGGTTGGTTGGATTTGTTTTGTTTTCTTTTGTGTAGCATGAACCAATAGATGAAAACAAGATGGAGGTGGGGTGGGCGGGTGGGTGGAGGGAGGGGGGGGGGGGCAGAGAGTGTGGTTTCCAGAAGTCTCTCTCCCTCAGAACCCTCTGCATATCAAGTTACAGAACGTAAACATCGTGAGATGAACTTGCTGAGGGTTTGAATGGACTGAACCGCAGAGAAGTGGAGTCACTAAGATCTAATGAGGGATCGGGGGGTTGGGTGGGGTTGGGGAGGGGGAGGGGGGCAGGGGTTGTACAGAAAGAAGACAATGTGTTTATATTTTTGTTGTTCTTCCTCAGCCGAGACAGTGGTTGAGTTTCAATTGTAATGGTTTTATTTAATATTTATGTGACCTTGCGATGAGAATTTAGGGTGTTTTGCACTTTTTTAGGTTCATTTTTACTTTATAAAAAAAAAATTCAGCATATATCTTTGAACAGGGAAATTTCTTTACATTATTGTTTCAGTTCAGTTTGCTTTGATGCACAAGTAATTGTTTAGTGTGACGAAGAACTGTTGTTCTGTGTTTTATTTAAAAATGAGGTTTGTTTTTATTTGCTTCTGTAATTGGATGAATTCAATATGAAATAGGCCTACCAGGTGTGTCTGTGGTAGCCCCATGAGAAACACTATCAAGGACTGTGATTTAAATCAAATCTTTATAGAAAAAGAAAATATTGAAATATTCAGATAGTTCTAAATTACAAAACGTTTCCTTGCCGAGCCCGTCTCTTGGTTCACTGTGTCTTTCAACCTCTGGAACAACTGTGTATGAAATCCAGGAGCCCAAAAAGTTTTATTGAAATTATTTCTTGACCGTGGCTCTGAAAAAAAAAAATATGATATAGGTAATTAAATGTGTAGATGATGATGATCTTCAAAATATTGTTTCAAGAAAAAAGTTGTACAGTATTTTTTCTGTAAAAATAACTATAAATGAACAAAAAGCTCTTTGATGAAAACCTTCCCATAATAAGAAAAGAATAAAAAAAAGGAGAAAAAAGAAAAGTAAAAAAAAAAATACATTTTAAAATAGTCACATCATAGTTTGCTTGTGTGCGTGAACTTTCTTTTCTCCATTTTCTCCCTTTTAGATTTAGAATTAGATGGAAAAAATCATGTAGGGCCCTTGACATATTTTAGCACTGAAAGCAGTTCGGGGATTTCAGTTGTAACTTGAATTTTTTGCATTAGAGAATCCATTTTTTAAGGATTTTAAGAAATAATACAAAACACACTGATTAGGTTTGTTAATGTATGTTTATAGTTTAATTTAATACTGTTTTACTTTACATTTTGTTTGTCATTGTTTTGTGTGCTATTCATTTTATTTAATTGGGTTTTTTTTTGTTGACATTTGTTTTGCTTCGGGCATGCCTCTCACCTGGCTGATTAATGTACTTCCTCTCTAGGCTCGGACTCAAGGCAGTGCTTCACTTTGACGTTTTTTTGTTTTTTTCTAAGAAATGTTGGAATAGCAATTGGGCTGGGAGGCATATTGTGCACTTGAATCCATTTTATGTGTGTAAAATAGCGGGATTTGTAAAAAGTGAAAAATAAAGAAAATATAATTATTATAACAATACAAATGTGCAAACTAGTGTTTTAGCCCCGCGGGGGTGTGATACAGTGCATTGCGTGTGCTGGTGGTGGAGGGGGGGGGGGGGGGTGGATTTGCAGTGTGTGCGTGCACGTTGTTCGAGTGACAGCATCGTCTCGGAAACACCAGCACACAGTCCTCACTGGACGCCCCTCCTTCCTAGCCTGTGGGCGTGGCAAGAATGAGAATGGGAATCAGACCAGTGATTATTTAGAGGATGGGTTGCAGATGGAAGGGGTGTCTGATGGGGGTAGTTCTTAAGCAGCTTGGCTTCCTCTGGGGCAGTACTGAGCACCAGACTCTAAGGTACACCATGTCTCTTGGGGGGGGGGGGGTGGCAGGCTACAGACAGTAGAGAGAAGCTTTCTGAGATGTGCAGTTGGTCTGGCTGTGGAAAGACCTCAGGCCTTTCCGCCACATTCTATTCCGTTTTTTTTTTTCTTCCTCTAACTTCGTGATGCGCGTTTGTTCCCAAGGACACGAGTGGTGCCCCGAAATACGTTTGTGCTGTTTGTCTGTCTCGCTCGTCCGTCCCGCAGGGAGACCGAAGGAAAAGACATCTGCTCTGCGCAGATATGGAATCAACAATATTTGTTGTCTTTTGGGTGTGGACGTTTTTCTGTGGACTTCCATGCCTCCAGAAACTATGACTCCAGTCAGAGGGCGACGCAGGCCTCTACACAGCAAAGCTCAGAGTTATGAGAAAGGGGATGGGGATGGGGGGAGGATGGGGGGGTCCTTGGTGTCTGAAATCAACATTCCCCCAGTGAATGAAAATCCTGCTGGTGCCAGTGGGATTGAGCCTTTTCTGCTCCCTGCGAAGGGGAGTCGCTGTTGTGTCATTGTGTTTGTTTTCCGTCGCCCTGGTTACTGTGCTGCCACTCAGACACGCGATTGGTCAGCGCGTCACCTCCACGCCGACTTCGCGACCACCCCCTCCTCCGCCTTTACCTTGTGATGTTTCTTTAAATAAAAAAATAAAAAAACCGGTAAAGGCATCGCCATCTGTCTGCCAGCTGGCATCCTGTATATAATCGAGAGGAAAAAAAAAAAAAAGAAAACAAACATGAAAATTATATTAAACAAAAACCAGACGGAAACGACCTCCAAATCCTGCATAGGCTGCTGCTGAAACGACAGATCATTTTACCGTTTTAATTAGCCGACAAAGAGAAGAAAAAAAGAAACTGGATTAAATGTCTGTTCTCTGTAGAGTGAAATAAAAAAGATTACTACATTGTAGCAAAGGAAAAAAAAACTTTAGCCTTTGTAATATATATTGCACACTAGGACTATAAGCCATCTCTAGCTCATGTTGAATATTAATGTGTATTTTTTTTTTTCTTTCTGTGGGGAAAAAGGCTAGATTCACAAACACTCTGTACATGGAGATAACTGACATTTTATATGATTAAAGGAAAAAAAAGGAATTTAAAAGAATTGGTTTTCTCCAATACTTGAATCTTCTCCCGCTGCACCTATGTTATTAATAACTGAATATTTTTCCACTTGAATTTAGTGCTGTTAGCAATTTGTGCTTTATTTATTTTATTTTTACTGCATGACTGATGCAAGGGTTGAGATTTTCACTCAATAAAATAAAAATGTACTGACAAAAAGAGTGTAGGCCAGTGGCTTTGTTTTAATTTTTAACTTTAGTTTTCTGTGTGTTGTCCAGCACATCCTCACAGTCTACCAGTCTGAAATTTCAGTGATCCCGAACTGTAGAAACTGCTATAGGAGATTCTGTTTATTCTGATGTGGGTTTTGTTTACATTACAATGCGAAAGCGCTTATGGTTTATCCAAATGAATGGCATTCATGCCCTGTGATCCCAGAGCTAGCCTACTCTGTCACGAGATGTGCCAGGAACAGGTTGTGTGATGAGATGTGTGTAGCAGAGGAAAGGAACAATCAGGAACAGAAAACACATACACACCCATGCACCCGCACACACACACACACACACACACACACACACACACACACATCTGCACACTGCACATGCCTTCACCACCGCAGTCACAGTGCTCCATATTAACTATATGGAAGATTAGGGCGTTAAACAGACAAAACCCTCATTAAATGGCAGCTTCGATTACAGTCACACAGCAAAATAAATAAATAAATAATGAAATAAAAAAGCTGTAGGCCTCGCCTGCGAGGATGGGAAGGGAATGTGGATTTGTCCTGTAGAGCCTCTGGGAAGTTTGCTGGTGGGGGGGGGGGCAGACCCACGGAGGAGGACCCAAGCCTTCAGCGGCCCCCAGTGCTTCAGAAGATGAGCGGAAGGTCAGAGCGCCCACGTCCGTAAGCCGCTAAATAAAGGGACTATCCTCAGAAAGCCCCAGCAATTCTTTTTTTTTGTGTGTGTGTGTGTGTCCCCTGTAGGGGACATGAGTCTGTGGTCTGTTTTTTTTTCCATCAAGAAACATTTATTCTACTGAAACCTGCACTGCAAGAGACTTTCCAATTTCCAGTAAAATGTTTGGGAGAATAGTTTCACTGCAACATGTTTTTGTAATCCAATACATATATTATGACACATCCAAGTATGTAAAAAAAAAAAAAAAGAGATGTAATATTTAAACTTTTTTCTGTCGGGTCTAAAGGGGGACATCCCAAACCTGCAGGAAAGATGTGAATCGTTGGCTGTGTCCCACCTGCGGCAACATAATTCCTACAGATTAAAAACTAGGGACACCAAAATAAATATTCATAATCAGCTTGGGCAGTGACAACTGAATCTATTCATAAATTTATCATTTGGCCAGAAGAAAATGATTATCTGTATGACTTCACCATTGTAAGGTTTCTTCCCCCCCCCCCATAATGTATCTAAAAAAGCATTTTGCCCACAGTTATCTTTGTCGGTTTGCCCCCACCACCCCCCACCCCAAAACCTCAGAATTTATTTCCTTGTCATTTCCATTTTATTTTCATTTATCTGTGTGTTTATTTTAGGAGACCCTTAGTGGTGGAAAGAGGGGGGGGAAAAACATTAGCTAGGAGGCCACTCTGGCACTGGGAGCAGCTGTTGCCTGGATGGAAAATTAAGATCAGGGACCCCAAAGGACAAAAGGAATTGGACACACATTCAGCCAATTTAACATTAACAAGACCTTATTGGAAGCAGTGTTTCATGTCAGCCAATGCACAACACTGCCATTCCCACCATCTGTATATATGCTAAAAAAAAAAAAAGATAGTTTCCAAGGGGTTACATTTTAAGGTTGTAGCCAGAATCAGTTTAGGAATGGATATTGGGCATTTCTGATTTTAAAAAAAAGATGTAATGTTGGATATATGTACATTTGCTCCAGTGTGTATGTCTGGTCTGGGTTGGTAGTGGTAAAATTGTTTCCAGTCTCAAAGAGTGTCATGCAATTACCAGCAGTTTCACACTGAATTCTAAAAGCAAGGGGTGAAATTGCCATTGGGGGAGGACTGAAACACAAGAGGTCATCACAGCTAAAATCATGACATTGGACTGTAAGTTTATTTATTCCAGAAAACCCGGAGAGGCTGAATGTATCCATTTGACTGTATTAAAAGAAAAATAATGAAAATGTATTTAGGAGGTAACACTGACTTAAAAGTACCATTTAAATATGAAAAAATTGCATAACCCCATACATTTTTATTGGACACAAAGTGCAATCTCATCCACAAATAAATAATTGCATCAAACCTGAAAAAGCACATCATAGCAATAAATAATTTCTAAGGTGTCTTGAATTAGGTTTCACATTGTTATCTACTAAATAAAAATACACAAATTTGTGTTTTTTTTATTAATTATGCATTCAAATTCGATTATTTAACTACAGTTGTTGAGTTGTTGTGATTTTCTATAATTATCAGTGGGAAAAGTACATTTAAAAAATGCTATACTTTTTCACATTTTAGATATACTGTAAGACTGTACTCTTATGTATTTTCTGAATTTCCCAGGGAAATATGTTTTTCATCATAAAAATATTCTAATTTGTTTATTTAATGACAGTTGTTCAATAAAGGTGATTTCCCATCATTATCAGTAGGAAAAGTACATTTTTAGAATTTTTGCATTTTTTCACATTTATGTCACATTTACACAGTCTTATGTATTTTCAGAATTTCCCAGGGAAATGTTTTTCATCATAAATATTTTCTAATATATTCTAATTTGTTTATTTAACCACAGTTGGTGAATAAAGGTGATTTCCCATCATTATCAGTAGGAAAAGTACACTTTTAGAATTTTTGCTTTTTTCACATTTTAGGCATAAGACTATAGTCTTATGTATTTCTGAATTTCCCAGGGAAATACAATTTTCATCATAAATATCTTCAAATGTATTCTAATTTGTTTATTTAACCACAGTTGTTGAATAAAGGTGATTTCCCATCATTATCACTAGGAAAAGAACATTTTTAGAATTTTTGAAGTTGTTCACATCTTTTACACATGCTACTAGAGAAATGTTTTGGGTCTTAAAAAATAAAAAACATGTCCGAAACTTTTTTCAAGCTGTAAATTTGCCTCAACCCTCAGACTTATCGTTTTCATAACCCTAACCCTAATTTCCCAGGGAAATTTGTTTTTCTTCATAGATATCTTCAACTGTATTCTAATTTGTTTATTTCACCACAGTTGAATAAAGCTTATTTCCCATCCATCTCATCTCTTTTACTCCTTGGTTGTCAGACTGTAATCTTATGTATTTTATTCATGTTTTGCGTGTGATACGTCGTCAAATAATTTTTGTTCATTTCTTTTACCACAGTCATTCGATCCAATGACCAGTAACACTGGTTGTGCTCTCTTCACCAATCATTTTCACAAAAACGGAAATAATGACATGAGTGACATGACCTGAAAAAAATGTTTTATTCAGTATAAAAACTTTCCAAGTAATATTTACCAAGGTACTTATTTGTGATGAGTACACAATGAAAATTACATCACAGAAATAGTTCCAAGCAAACAACTTTTTTTTGTTGCACAAATTTTAAACACCCTCCAAAGAGGAGGGAAGGGTCGGACTGCCACAAACAAGGCTTCTGAAAGGTACGACACATCAAGTTTGTTACATAAATGTTTGCACAGAAACACCAAACATTGCATTCTACTTCTTTGAGTTTGCTCAGAGTTCGTCTCGAGCCATAAATTACTCGCCCCCTCTGTTTGAGGGGCCTGCCAGACGAAGAACAAACAGCCAGTGGCGAGTTGCAACACGAAACAAGCAGTATGAAGTTGCTAATCTGCTCTGGCCCCTGGCCAGGGAACCATTAGATTTCAAGTAGTTTGCTTAAAATCCAAGCAGCGGTCTGCTAGGCTGGGGAGGCGGGGTGGGGGGGGGGTGGGGTGGAGGGTGGAGAAGGGGTGGTGGTGGGGGGGGGGGGGGGAAGGATTGTTTCATCGCTTTATAACTCAGTCCAAAAGGGGAGCGTAGGGGGAAAAAAACAGCTCTGCCGAGGGTCTGTAGGGAGAGCGAACAATTCTAATTCGACGGGAGCTACGGCGAGGCGCACCAGCAAGACCCGCTTTCTTGGCAACCGAAGAACTTCTTAAGTGCTAAGCTGTAAATTTGGTTAATTTGACACGAGTCGGAGGGGTGGGAAGGGGGGAGAGGGGGGATCGTTTTCTTGCGGGGAGGGGGGGGGGGGGGAGATGAAAAAAAACCCGGCAGATATGTTGACAATGAGCTGGAATAGCACAATGTGCTCCATTGCTCGACTGTCATGGTAGGAACACAACAGAACACAAATTGACTGGGTGACAGAGCCATAAAACCTGTCCTTTTTGGCAGCTGGGCTTGAAGTGGCTGCTGGGAGAAGGCGCAGCCTGTGTCAGTGCCGTTATTACCGAATTCAATTAATTTCATTTGACAAGGAAAAGAATACCTATAAAACAGGAAAGGGGGGAAACTACAAGCATAATATTTTTGTCTTCGGGATTAATCACGCGATAGTGGGACGTGCTATATCCACAGTGTTCTACCAGCTCTGTCTGCAGCTCCTGTAATAACCTTTAGAGAGACACTGGAATCTTATCCTATACATTTGGGAGGTGGTGGTGTTGGGGGGGGAGGGGGGGGGACAAAAATAAAAGATAACAGTAAAAAACCGTTTTGGAAGTATAAGAAACAAGTGCAACAACAGTGCCGTTGTCCTGGGTGTAGCCCTGTGTGATTTCACAGGTCAAACAAACAAACAGCCACAGCAACCACCCAGGAAATTTGAGCCAGTGCAGCCCTGTGATGGATGCCATACAAAAAACTGTTCCTTCAATAACCCAGAGGACCAAAATCTCACGGACAATTTCCAACCAGGTTTGCGTGAAGAAAGCGTGAATATGAATACCGAGATGCAGTCTGAATGCACAACAATAGAACCTGAAGAGAGAGAGAGAAAGAGAGAGAGAGCGTGCAAACAGAATTTTATTAATGGTATTTATGGGTCTGGGAACAGTCTGTTTGGCTTACATGAAACTATGCAATCAACATGTGACTAGATATTTCCAACGCCACAGCAGAATGCAGCTCTAGTCCAGTTCCTCTCAGCCTTGAGATTGGAAATGTCACATGACTGCATTACCCCACCTGGACCCAAGCTTGAACAATAAAATGCGTTTGAAACAGAGCGCTTGTCTGTTTCTCTTATGCATGTGTGTGTGTGTGTGTGTGTGTGGGGGGGGGGGGTTTGGGAGTGACATCACCCAATGAGCCTCATAAACACAGCCTTGAGTGTAAGTGTAAGGCTAAATAAGGACCAAGGCCTTTTCAAAATACCCTTTTTGGTGTCACAGCTGTGTCCTTCACCAAAATGGAGGATGGAAACAGGTGTGATGCGTCTGACGCTAATCTTCCACATTATGGCTGTTGATAGCCCCCCCCCACCTCCTCCCCAAACTCCCAACCCACCCCCCCCTCACTTAAAACTCTGTAATTTAATATGGAATACATCAGCAATGTGCCATCTGCAGTGTGTGTAAGAGGGAAAGGTTGGGGAGATTCTGCCCAAGCTAAGAATAGTGACGGGGGGTTTTCTGTTACCAGAGGAATTCTGTGAGTACTGCAACTCCTTCCAAAGAGGGAGGTTGGGAGAGCAGCAAGGGATTTTGGGATTGTTGGGCTTTTTTTTGTTTTTTTTTCGTCCCCCAGCTATGAGGGCTTGAAAATTTTGGATTGTATTTCGCAGTGACAATCCAGGCCAAGTTTGGAGGACAAGGTCACACCGACCCCCCACCCCCCCCCCCACCCCCACCCACCCACATACCCCAGCCCGTCAACACAAACGGACACGTGGAATAATAGGCCAGCGCGGATGTCCTGAACCTAAAACACCGCTAATGTGTAAATCTGGTGAAGGGCAGAACAAGGCGCACATGTCCGTGGAACACGTCCGATCCTATTTTCATCCGCCATCACCGGAACAGCCCGTCCGGCCTGTATTTCCGTTAAACTCCGTCGGGCTGGTCGGTTTAACGATTGACAGCACATCAGAGTGTTCACCCCTCTGCCATTTCCATCTCATGATAACCTGTGAGGGGCACAAACCTTCATCACCTGGCAGATGCAAAAAGTTGTCTTGAAAGATGAGTCCGTGTAATGTTATTCCTGGTGGTGTTAGGGATTTTCTTTTACATTCCCTACTCACTAAAAGTTACAAAGTGGGATATGACATGAAAAAGAAGCCGTGTGCAATTACACATCCCATAATAAAGAACGCAGTAGTGGTGGTATTTGCATTTCCAATGAAAACATAAAACAGCAGGTTCATTACTCTAGTGCGTGTACGGTTGGCTGTGAGGTCCACTGTACGACACCTGTTCTGTCACATTTGCACATATTGCAGACACAGGGAAATGTTCACAAAGCAAGTCTTTCATGTGAATGCAGAGACAGGGGGAGAGACAGAGATTGGCATCTAGGAAATGGTCATGACATAACGTACACATTCGAGGGAGGGAGGGGGAGAGACAGAGAAAGAGAGAGAGAGATTGTGAAAAAAGAAAGAGAAAGACTGAAAGAATATGAAAGAAAAAAGAAATTGAGAGAAAGAAAAAGAGAGAGAGGGGGGAAAGAAAGACAGAGACAGAGAGAGGTGGCATTTCATTTAACGCAGCCCTGTCTCCCCGCCCCCACCCCGCCCCCGCCCCCGCCCCCGCCGGAGAGCTCCAGGTGCTCCTCACACGGGAGCGCCATTTGTCTAATTTGCAGACGCCGTCGAGCTTCGCACCTGTTGCCCCGGCAGCGCCTGCAGTTCCGTGAGCGCGCTCAACAGGGGGTGCGGGCCGCACGCGCTCAGACCCACCGCACGCGCTCAGACCCGCCGCACGCGCTCAGACCCGCCGCACGCGCTCAGACCCGCCGCACACCCTCAGATCTGCACGCGCTCAGACGGCTCGTTACAGCCCAATTCATAAATACGGTCTCCGGTGTGTCCCTACTTCCAGGACTGTCTCGCCCCCAGATTTATTCACCTCTTTTACGGGCCGCTATTGTTTTTACACTTTTCTTCCGCGCCCCTCCAACCCCCTCCAAGGGTTCCAACACTTTCGCCAACCTGCCGGATGGGCAGCCCCACCACCCCCTCCCCCTGCCCCTCCCTCTCCCCCTCCCTCCCGTTGACCGCCGTCCCGTACGCCAGGCCCCATGCCACAGGGGAGGTGGGAATGAGCGGGGGACTGGTGATGGCAGGGTGGGGTGGGGTGGGGTGGGGGGGGGGGGGAGGCAGGTGAATATTTGATCCGTTTAAACTTGAAACGGGGCCAGGAGGACATCGGATGACACGGGGCCCCAGACAGAGGCGGGGGGGGGGGGGGGGGGGAACGTGAGACTGCTCGATTGTGGAGAGTTTATATAAGGGGCGATGACAAAGTGCTTTATGGCCCTCCGCAGCGTTCCCCGGGCTCTGTGTTGGGAAGCCGCACGCACAGGCAGCGCCCCCCCGACCCCCCCACCCACCCCGACCTTGGCTCTGCGCGTTCGCTTCGCATTTTCACCCCGAAAAAAAGTGCCCCCCCCCCTCTTTTCCAGCTGCACCCACCAGCTCTGCACCCTGCACAGCCGTGCAGCTGGGTCATGAGCGGCTCCTCCTGCCGTCACACCTGAAACCGGAAAAAAAGCAGTTATGACTCTGCTTTAATTCCGTACAGAGCACCGCTTCACCCCCCCTACCTCGAACCTGCAGCCAGGAACTGCCTCTTAAACACGCAGAAGCTGGGGGTTTTTTTCGGGGTTTTTTTCCAGGCAGGAAATGGTCGTTTTTTTGCAAATTACCCTTTAAAATTCTTGCCGCTGTTACCGTGACGCAATACCTCCAGCGGCGACCGTCGATACGAGGGGGAAATCAGCAGATCCGCTTTGGCTTCGTGAAAACACCTTTGACCTTTAAGACATGGCCAGGGTTGTTTTTTTTCTTTTTTTTATTCCTCTGCGCAGTCAGGTTTTTCACACTCTGCGTTTCGGCTGAAATGGACATTAGCGACAAAGACGTAAAATGGCGGCCGCAGCGGTGAAACTTCGCAAACGGAAAAGGAGGCAAACGACGCCGGTTACTGCCGTGCTTTCCTCCCATTTGAATAATGCCGTGCCAGGGCCATATTTATTTTTCTGATAGTATCTGTCCTGCGGTGAATTCCCTTGGGGCCACGGGACGTCTCCGGGGGGGGGGGGGGGGAAGAGGGATGTATTCCCTGTGGTATCGGATGCCATTCCGGGCCCCGGGGGAGTGGGGAGTGGGGGGGGGACCAGCCACACATCCAGCTAGATTTCAAACAGGCCGCCTTTTATTCCCACTTGCATCCATTCTATCTGAGGGGGAAAGTGGGGGGGGGGGAATTTTCTCAGGCCGCTGTGGATTTCTGACTCTTGGACTGACTCATGTGACCTTCTCCCATGCAGGGCCTGTCCTTTAGTGGCCCCCCGCATCACGCCTCCTCCGTGATGTCACCAGGGTTGGGGGGGGGGGTGGGGGGGGGGTCTGGGTGCGGAGACCCTGGAGGTAACCCCCCGTGCCTGGGCCACGTCGTCTCTGGCTGAACCAAGCGGACGCCCCGCCCCCCTCCCCCCGCGGGGCAGAAAAGGGATAACTACCCCGGCATTGATCGGTGAGGGACGGAGGAGGGAGACACTCAGCCTTCTAACCTGCTGAGTGTTCAGTTCAGGAGAACAATAGGCGTTCGGGGCACGTCGATACACTCCCCTATTGAGTGCTGCCCGTTTAGCGGGCAGATTGATGAGGTTAAAGCACCCAGCGGTCCGAGCCTGAGCGGGAGATACGCGCTCAAAAAAATAAATAAAATAAAAACTGAGAAGCGTTCTCATCCCACCCCGTTTACGTTCTTCCCTTCCGGAAAACGACATCATCACAAAGGCCTGCGCCTTTTTTTTTTTTTTAATGTTTGCTTGTCCTTTAATATAGGTCCCCCCCTCCCCCACATTAATGCAAGTGGGGGCTGTCCCCACTTCCTGTCCGGAGTGATCCGCGGAGGTCCTCCTCGGAGCCAAGGTGGCTCGCAGGCTGCCCGAAAACGGAGAAAAGGGGCGGCAATCGGCGCAGACGAGCCTTTCTGGGGGAAGAGCGCGCCCCGGAGTCCCACAGGGCGCTAAATGATGCACAAGTGCATTTATTACAGGGGCTCCTATAAATCTCAGGTAGGCCTGAACCCCAGGGAGAGGTTAATGGATTACAAAGGGATGCGGTATCGAACCTTTGAGAAGTTTATACACCACATCAATATGTGCAACGCTATCGATCATTAAGACCTTGACAGACAAATTAAATTCATAAACTTGATAATGCACTGGAATATTCGTACTGCTTACTTTAGTGGAATGTCTTTTTTATTTTTTTTAAGAATGCCGTTTTAGGAGCAAAGTTTATTGATTTAAATACTCTTAACAGAGATCTCATTGAAAGTGTCAGGAAGAAGTGCTGATCACAATTAAATTTTAAAGGGAAGCGACAAATCCGCCATTAAAAAGCGGGATCACAAATGCACCTTCGTGCACATAATTCAGTTTTGGAGTCACGCCTTGTTTTCAGTACATTAAAAGGGTTTTATGGGTGAACACAAGCAATGATTGCTTCTAAATAAATATGCCAGCATTAAAGATTTTTAAAAACCAAAGCTATGTGGTGCTTCTTTTGAATGCGGCCATGTTGGTCGTGCCTCAACACATTTCAAATGAGTGTACAGAATTTCCGACAAAGAACTCAACACAGTTTGGCAGAACAACACATGATCGTTCACATACAGACCGTTAAAATGAAGATTTTATTATAACAAAAAAAAAAACAGTCTACCAACGTAGTCGACCGTGTTAAACCAGATTTATTACAATTATGTACATTTATTTTGGATATCAGGAGTTTGTACATTTTCACAATCAGCAGCAGGGTACTAGTTAACGGCGGGGAGCCACACACTGAAACAGCAGCGGTGAGAAGGCGCGGTTTGAACACTAACGGCTCCTCCACACGCAGCGCGCGCCGCGGCGGATCCCTCCGCCCGCTCTCGTCCGCGGGGTGAAAGGTCACGGCGGGTTCTCTGCCCCGCCCCTTCCCGTCCACGCGTCCGCGCGATTGAGGCAGGGCCTGTCAATCACCCTGCCCTCCCCTCTGTCCTGTGCTCACGCGCGTCACACCGCGCTCCGTCTCCAAGGGGACAGCGTCAGGTTCTGCTATTCCACGTCACTGACGACATTCAGGTTAGTAACCGTCCATTACAAAAAAAATAAACATGAAACATCACTGTATAACCATCCAGAAAATGTACAATTATTACTATTATTATCATTATTTATTATTATGATTATTATTATTATGTTATTATCATTATCGTTATTATTTATTATTATTATTATTATTATTATTGTGATGATTATTATATTATTATTATCATTATTATTTTTATTATTATTATTAAGGTAACTGAGGTGAGGATTAAGTTTATAAAAAAAGAACAAAAAAGAAAATGTCCGCCCCAGCCAATCAGTACGAAGAAGCAGCTTGCGTCACTCACAGGAGTCACGGTGAAAGACATTTTGTGGAGAGCACTGTGGCTAGGCTGCTACTGTACAGTAATCCTCACTCCAGGGATTTTTTTTTCCTTTTTCTTTTTTTTTTTTCTCGTCAGCTGGGTGAATGAGTAATTTCATTAGTTAAGTATTCATACGTTACTCTCCGTTTACATTAAGGGGCATTTGTCTTCCTTCCCCCCATCCCCCCCCCACCACACCCGCCCCCCCCCCACCCACCCGCAGTAAAAAGAGGCAGAACCGTCCCCAGTCCCACTGCCACCTCCTCCATTGTTTTACACGGTTTAATTACAAAACCTTGGTGTCGTTTCATGATAAGATTTTTCACTGTAGGAGGCCCTATATAATTTGGACTGGAGGGTTTGTCATGTAATATAATATAATATAACAGGGTTTTGGTATTAGATTTCCGATTTCAGCCTCCTTGACATTTCAAGCCGCATGAACTAATACATCTGTTATTTGTTGATCATTCGATTATTAACACACTTCATAAAGCCAGTCAGCGGCTCGGCTGGAGGTGGAGGACGCGGGGATGGAGGAGGAGGAGGCCTGCTTCTCGCGCCCCGCCTCATCGCAAACGCAGACGCAGACGCAGACGCAGACGGAGGCGGACCCGGAGCGCGCAGAAAAACGCGCCGTGCGTCTTCCTTCCCCGCACGGCGTCTGTCAGCGATCTCGCCCGGCTTCCTCTCGGCCCCTTTCTATAGCGCGGAAACATCGCCCGAGGGCTTCCTGCGTCCAGCCCCGAGTCACCGAGGTGACGTAAAACAAGGAGCTCCTAGCATCGACGTTTTATCTAGCTGTCCTCGCCTACCGACAGTGTGTGTGTGCGTGCGTCTGTGTGTGCGTGCACACGTCCGTGTGTGTGTCTGTGTGCGTACGTGTGTGTGCATGCACATCCGGGCTCAAGGGGAGATCCCTTGACAAAGCTGACAGACTCCTCAGTCTGAGACTAACCTGGGCTCTAAAGTGCACTGGGTTCAGTCACTAGTTCTTTGGTGTCCAGAGTGTTACTGTAGCCCGCTAATTCGATGAAAAGACAGACACTCTAACTAGCAGATATATCGTCACGTGTTGGCTAATCGGCACTAGAAACTACAGACACGATGTCAGGTGGAACAGCTAGCGTTTGCGAGGACTGCCCAATATCAGGGCCTCCTGTTGGGCAGAGCTTGAGCCTGAACAACCGATTGGAAGAGGAGTGGTTAATATGAAATGGGTTGAACTTTTACTGATTTTTGTCGTAATTTAACCCTGCAAGTTCAAAGATTTATTTTTTCTTTTTTTTTTTTTTTTAAACTAGGCTACCTAACTGCCCAGCCATGCAATAATGCGCCTGAACAGAGTCCGCACGTAAAAAAAAGTAAGAGAAGGAAGCCACAGATATAGCAGGGCACCACAAAACCAAAATTCGCCGTCCACAGATTATCATCATTATTTTTTAACTTTTATATTGGATGCTCCAGATGAGTATTATACTATAAAGAAAAAATTAACATATCAAAAAAATAGCAGAGGCTGGAAATAAAACGAGGGGGGGGGGGGGGATTTGGGGGAGGGTCGGTGGGCGAAAGAGAAACCCCTCGGTACGCGAGTGACCTAATCCACCTCGCTCTCATTGGCCGCGCCCTCCGGGCGGCGCAGCTTGTCCACGTGCTCGTTGATCTGCCCGTCCCCGCCCCTGCGGTCCTCCGTCTGCACGCTCAGGTGCTCCTCCTCGTCCACGTGGCTCACGTCGTCGTCTTCGTCGTCCTCCTCCTCATCCTCCTCCTCTTCCTCCTCCTCCTCTTCCTTCTTCTCCTCCTCTCCTTGCACCTCCATGCGCACCTGGTCCTTCAGGTCGAGGGGCAGCGCGGGCCCCAGGCCGCCGCCCCCCTCCCCCCCGTTGAGGCTGTGGGGGCCGCTGTGGCCCCCGCTCAGCGAGCTCTGCGGGCTGTGGCCCTCCTTGACGGGCGAGGACGAGGCGGACTCGTTGCTGACGGGCGAGATGTCGCTGCTGCTGTTGTTGTTGTGGTTGACGGAGGGCGGGTTCGAGAGCGTGGGCGGCTTCAGCGGGATCTGCCACGACGGGATCTTGGGAACGGACGGCGACGCCGGGAACTGCCTCCTGGGAGGGCCGGCGAGGAGCCGAGAGAGAGAGAGAGAGAGCGCCGAGATCACACACCTTCACCATCATCATCATCATAATCACTATCTTCATCATCATCATCATCATCTTCATCATCATCATCATCATCATTATTATAATCATCATCTTCATCATCATAATAATCATCATCATAAATCTGAAATAACCCAAATATGAACTGAAAATGAAACACTCAAACGTGTACAGTAAATGGGCACTGGCTCAGTCCAGTGCACCCGGCCACCCTGGATATCATTCTGTGCAGCCAGAGTAGCGTAAAGTAGGGCTAAACGCACTGAAAGCATGTTTTCCAGCTTTGCTTTTTCCCCACCGCCACGCACATCACACCTGCCGCGAATGCCCTCACATTTACATAAAGTTACTGCAGTTTTAAGAGTTGGGTAAAGTTTAAGGAGCATGAAAAAGTCACCGCTTATAAAAGAGGTGAATACCAAAGAAACCGCATTCGCTGTTGATCCAGACGATTACGGGTTTTTGTTTTTTTTTTCTCAAAGAAACTTTGAAAGTGTGTGCTGCGCGGGAGACGAGCTTGGTGCCAGATGGTGCTTCTTTGTTGTCTTGTTTCAGTATTTAACCCCTGATACAGCTCAACATCTTGAGTGAGTCAGGATAAAATGAGAGCAAAAGAGAAAACAAATCACTGATTAATACGGGAAATAAGTACAAACCAGGCAGAAACCCAGAGTCCTGGAGAAAGCTTTAATCTGCATGATTTTTCAGATGTAACCATTACTTAGAACTTAATTTGCATTATGCACATACAATCAAATGAATATTAATGAAGCTGGAACTGAATAAATTTTCATGAAATGAGGAATACTGCCGGATATATATCAACACTCATTAACCAGTAACAAGCCAGTTCCCACATGCAGTGGATAAAAGCAGTATTCAGGAATTTTCCTAATGTAATCGTAAAGTGAACATACATAGTGCTTGGTTTGATGCACAAACAGGACATGAAACAGCCTTCTAATTCCCTGCGATCTACAGAACTAGAGTTAAATATTTCTGTGACTTTAGTGTCCTGCTACAGATATATATGCAGAGTATAAATTGTGCGGCACAAAGATGTCCCTTCTGAGACACCATAGTGGTGGTTGACACCGGGTTGGACAGCCATCTTAAAACAGGTAATGAACAGCGTAAGAACAGTTCAGTGGCGGGCGCGGAGACGTCTGGCAATCGCAGCCATTCACAACGCCTTCCCTTCTTTCGCTGAGCAGAGAGCGACAGGCTACTTAGCTCGCTGCCATTGCACAGCACGGATGCTGCTTCCTCTTAACGTTAAGTTCTGTGAACACCTCTAATAACACGTAATGGCCGCTCCCCATCCCTCATCCTCAGCCCCAGAGCGTCCAACCCAGCGTCTACTTGCATTTTCTTTTTTCTTATTCTGGCCGGCCAGCCAGAGGCTTTGGCCCCAACCAGCTTGCTAGCATTAACCCCCAGTCTGTGCGGGGGGGGGGGGGGGAGGGGCGGACAAAAGGTACATGTACTTAGATGACAAGGTTGGATTTTTCATTACAAACATTAGCTCGTTGGCTAGGTGACGTGATTGATTATGTAAACCCTGCTCAAAGCACAGAACAGGTGTGTTTGTAATGAATAAAAGGAAATATTCCTCCTGTTTTTCCTCCATGCCATTCATGTTTTTAGAAGGCAGGCAAATTTTACGCCAGGCCTGGCCTGGCCTGAGTCCCGCCCTAGAATCTAAATTATTTAGCTTTGTGACAAATGCAAATGATTACATTTGCCATTCAAATGTACTTCAATATAACACTACTGTAATTATACGGCCAATTATGACTGAATTTTTCATAACTATAATACCCAAATTATCTGATTTACAACAGGTTTTAAGCAGCTATCAATTCTACAGAAACCATGGCATAAGTATTTTACAGCATTTTTTAAAACGTATTTGTGGAGTAGATTTCAGCCATTGGTGTGGATTGGATTTCCCAAATCTAGGCTGCAATGTGTTAAATGTATAATTTTTATTTGTTTACTAACAGTTGTTAAAACAATGATGAGGCTACAGGCTATTATCAAAATAAAATGATCAGAAAATAATTACTAATGGAACTTGAACAGCAGATATATTTTAGTGTAGACTGTGCCAGGTGGGCAGAGCATTGACACACACAATCATTCAGCTGATTTAAACCACACAGCATGAAGCACCAAAGACACTCAGCTTTGCATCAGGAGTGCAGGGAGTTAGGGGCATTAGATGGAGGCTCGGTAAAAGGACTGAAAGCATTTTTTTGTTCCAGAAAGTCTGGAATGAATTTCAAGCAGCAATCAGATGTGCGTGTTAAATAATAGCGGCGAGGTTAATTTGGAGATAATGTGTGAGAGAGAGTGACCCCACGGTGCCCTCAGGCCCCGGGGACAGGAGACCGTGTGTGGAGTGTGCGGTGTGTGTGTGGAGTGTGCGGTGTGTGTGGAGTGTGTGTGGTGAGAGGTACCTGCTGAGGAGCAGACCCTTCAGAGACACCATCTCCGCCTTCAGCTCGCTGAGGGCCTGGGACTCCAGCATGCGGCCCGCTGCAGAGGAAGCCTGCTGCCGGGGGGGGGGGGGGGCGGAGAGAGGGAGGGGGGGAAAGGGATGGGGGGGAGGAGGGGGGGAGAGGGAGGGGGGGGAGAGTGAGAGAAGGAGAGGGAGGGGGGAGAGGGGGGATAAGAGGGAGGAGGAGGGGAGGGGGGGAGAGGGGGAGAGGGAGAGAAAGAGATGGAAAGAGAAAGAGAGAGTAGGGGAGAGAGAGGGAGGGAGTGAGGAAAGAAAGAGGAGAGAGAAGGGGGGAGACAGGAAAAGAAAAAAGAGAGGGGGAGAGAAAGAAAGTAGGGAAAGCGAGTGAGAGAGAGAGGGAGAGAGTGAGGGGGGAGAGGGAGAGAGAGGGAAAGAAAGAGAGGAGAGAGAAGAGGAGAGAGAGAGCCAGTCAGTCACATACAGGGCTCTGGGAGGCTACAGCAGGCCAGGTCTCAGGGCCTGTGTGTCTATGACCAGAGCACCATCACCTCAGGACACAGGACACACTCCTGCCTCTTATCTCCACCCCTCTCTCGCCCAGCGTGACGCTTATTTCACTGACAGATTATTCATAATTACAGATTATTTAGCAACGCAAACACCTGCAGGCCTGTACATCAGATTCAGACACAGCCTCACTGTGAGCACACCGCAACCCTGCAATTTACATAAAGTCTGCATCTGCTAAAAAAAAATAAAATAAATACAGGGCAAGAAAAAACCTTTTGACTTCATCCTCCACCAAACTAAACAATGGCTGTCCCAGAAGGTAATGTGACTGAATCATGCCATTTTTACATAAGTTTTTCCATATTTCCTACTGGCGATTTGTACAAGACGAGACCGGTTGATAAGAGGCTCGGGGCTCCACAATGAAAGCATTCATGGGGCTTCCGAAAGAGCGAGGGCTTTATTAAAAGTGAGCCTTATCAAGCAGTGCTTGGCATGCGATGAATGCTCTGATGGGTGAAGGCTAATTGTAGTGTCCTCCAAATATTTGACTGGCAAATCACTTCAAGAACCCACACGTCCATCCCTCTCTCCGTCTCTCTCTCTCCGTTTGTCTGGAAACGGGGCAGCCTGCGGCAGAAGTTAGCCGTGGCTCGGAACTCTCCCGGTGCGAGGCCCAAGAGGCTCATGGGAACGCCGCTCCACCGCCACCCTTTCAGCTAACACTCCAGGCACCCGAAGTGCAGTCGGTTCTGGCTTAGGCAGGGGCTTGTGAAGCGTGCCCACAGTCAGGAGTCTAACAGGTATGTCTCAGCGAAAAAATGACAGTTGAAACAGCGCTCTTGTACAAAAAAAGAAATCTTTTTTTTTTTTTAAACCGTAACAAGGAGCAAGCAACACAAACCCTTTCAGGACCCACTCCAGGTGTATCGCCCAATTTACAGGGCAAAGCGACGTGTGACTGATATCAAAGCCGGGCTAATCTGGCCGTGTGCCTCCCCGCGTACCTCCCCCGGCCCTCCGTAGCCCCCCCGCCGGCGCAGCCGCCGCGAAGCCGCCGCAAAGCCGCCTCGTCGCGCGATTAGGAGCCGGAGCGCGGTGATACACGAGGCGCTCCAGGCAAACCCGCTCTGGGGATTAGGAGCAGATCCCCGGCCCAGGTCCTCCTCTCAGAGACGGCCCGTCTGGGTAAACCTACACCCAGTCAGAAAGGGGCCAGCACCTGCCGCTTTGAACGCTGCGGCAGGCAAAGGCCCCTGGTCTGCGGCCTAATCCACCACCCCCCCAAACCCCCCCACCCCAAAACCCCGGCTCTCTGAAGTGAAGGAGAGACACCGGGGCCAGCGGAAGATATAGATTAAGTCCCCCGGGAAAAAAAATTTAATAAATAAAAAAAATAAAAGAAGAGGGAGAAAAGAAAAATAAAACTGTAATTAAGAATCTCTGACTCACTGGTGGCGGCTACTTAGAGGAGGCAGAGACCCCCCTTCCCCACCGCCCCCCCTCCCCCCCCCCAACCCTGTCCCAGCCCTATTGAGTAAAGGCGGGATAACTTGGACTCCATCACATGTAATTAAATCTTATAGAAATTAATTGAATCACATCTGAAAGGGATCAGACTCATT
>CM077294.1:8157998-8215498 GCA_039654925.1 Anguilla pacifica
CACTGCGGGGAGACAAACGCGCACACGTATGCGCAGGCGGCCGTCACTACGGCTGCAACGCCACTGGCGCAGCACCACCGTCCCGCAGAGTCCCCCCCGTCACACAGAGTCCCCCCCCCGCATCCCCGAGCTGTAGGAACTAGAGACACGCGCGGGAAATTCGCTCAAAATTCTCAAAAACATTCTCTTATGTCGCAAGCTTCCACGCTGCCACACTCACTGTCACCATGTGACCTTTACCCGTGACTTCAGCATGATTCACGCAGCTTGGACCAATTTCTGTCACGCCATCTAACCGTTTCCACACAACTAGGGTACGAATCTTTCAGTAACTCTGAAAGTCAGGTCCAAAAGGGAGTTTGGTTATCTACAAAGACTTACATGCACAGTACACTGTCAATACAGAATGGATTCCTTTGTTGGTCAAAACAGCAAACTCAACCAAAACTCAAAAAAGTACTAAAGATTCATGGGCATGCAACAAAGGCCTGAAAATTCCAATCTAACCCCATTAAGTGAATGTAGCTGAAGCCTTACTATAACTATGCAAACATGTCGTGTAAAGTCCTTTCTGTGTGGAAAATGGTGCTCAACAGGACCACGTCAATGTGGGATTTTTGGAATTCAAGGATGATTTTGTTAGAACCTGGCAACCGGCAAGGCCCATTGCAAAAGTATTAGCCACCCTAGCACAATTCTTACATGTTAATGTTGCCTTCAGACATTCTACATTTGTGCTGCTTTCAAGCCAGCAAAAACAAGCAAGAAGTATATGGGATACTGAAAATGAAATAAAATTGGGAGCTATGTTGATTGCATAAGTACTCAGGCCCAGTGCTCAGGCACCTCTAAATTAAAGCAGGTGCATAAAAGATCCGTAACGAGCCATAAAATTAGATGATTGGCCTCAGCCTGCGTGGCATAAAAAGTGATTATCATGATTTCTGGATAAAACATCTGTTTTTAGGAGGATGGGCTAGCAACTGAACTTTAAGTAAAGAAACAAAAATGATGACCAAGGAGTTTTATCAGTGAGTCGGGGATGGAGTCATCAAAGGGGACAGGTTAAAAGAGGGATGCAAATAAAATATAACATGTTTGGACATCCTGAGGAGCACCGTTTCCTCAATAACCAAGTGGAAGGTGCATTGAGAACCTGCCTAGAAAAGCCTATCCCTCCAAACCCAGCGAAAAGAAAGCACCTTTGATTTAAAAAAAAAAAAAAAAATGAAATGTATAAAACATAAACATAGCATTTTTAATCCCACAAAAAATGTGACACCTGTCAAAATGTCTGAATAATTCTGCAAGGCACAGCAGCTAATAAACAAGAACGCCCAAGAACGGGTCCAAATAGGAAATGAATTGTCAAAACATCAAATCGTCACAAATATAATAAAAAATAGAAATGTAATGAGTGCAATAAACAAATGATCACAATAACATACAAAAAATATTAACTTCTGTAACAAAAAAAAAACAAGGTTACCAAAATTCACATTCCTTTGCAATAAAAGCATGTACAATATCTCACAGCACACAGCAGTACAGCACAGGTGAATAAAGAGAAGGGTGTGAGGAATGATAAAAGTATTATCAGTAGCTCAGGGTGAACACTGTGGGCCCTGAATTTACATTTGTCCCCAAATTTATCTGGTTTGGGCCCCTGGCGTTAAACTTTAACTTCCTTTTTACTTTCATTTCTTATCCATTGAAGGAACCTAAAACAGGAGCTGGATTCGTGTAGGCCCCTATCGCTACGTTACTGTATATACGCGCTAGTGAACACACGCTTGCACTACCAGGCACACAAGGCAAGCGGCACCTCCCGCCAAAGCCGCTGAACAGTGAAAGAAAAACAATGTTCTGCAGCGGAAAAAAAGGAAATTAAACGTTAAACATTAAACAGGCACTAATACGTTTTTAAAAGTCTGGCGAATGCTTCCACGTGTTCTTTAACCGAATCAAAGCATGACGGCTGCTGCTGCTGCTGTTTTCCGTCCCCCTCTCTGGATATATCTTTGTTAGTTTTCCTGTCCCATAATTCATTTCTGCGGTGGCGTTAAACCCAGCTAACGGCGAGCTTCGCTACGCTTCACTCAGGACGGCACGCCGCGCGCAGACCCCGAAGGCGGCAAAGGTGCACCAACCACATCAGAGGCTAAAGGTGCGCTGCCGGGCTTAGTCCTAATCCCAGCGCCTCTTCCAAGGGGGCCCCAAATCCTTAAAACTGTTTCAGGATACGACGACTCGGACGGCCCCGTGCGGCCCCGAAGGCCCCCTAACGTTTAAACGCAGGCCGGTCACCGCAATTAGAACACGAGGTCTGAGACGAATAAATAAAGGTTAGCGTCACGGTAAAAAAGCGACAAACGCGCGTTTTTTTCTCTCTCCCGTAACCCCTCGATTACGCGGAGCCTGTGACACCCCGGGACGACAGGCTTCCCCGAGGAGCGGCAGGCGAGCCGAAATATCCCCGGAGTCAGTAATGAGAGCGATCGGTTTCACCGGCGGCGCGGCGGCCCGCTCCAGACGCTACGCGCCTCGCCCGCTCTCGGCCCGCGTCGGGAGATCAGGAGCGCTGAGAAACGCAAAGGCTCTGCGTCGGCACGCAGGCGTGAAACAGAGCGCAAAGTTAGAGCGGGAAAGCGCGTGATTGGAGGGTTCGAGTAGCGGGAACGGTGGAGATCCTTCCTTTCATCGCCGCTTCGAAGCGTGCCGTTAAATGCGTCACGCGTGTCCGAGAACGTCGAATTCGCCGGTTTCTGCCAAACGGAGTAGACAAAAGCCTGCATTCAATCAAAAAAATTTTGTCCTTAAATTTGACTTACAAGTAAATGTGAGTGCAACACTTTTTTTTCGTCAAAAACTCAATTTGGTGAGTAAGTTTTAGCACTTGCTCAACTTTGGCAAACCGTGTGAAGAAATCGTATCGTCATGGTGACAATAAATACTTCAGCCGCGTTTCCTCGCCACATTTTGACCAACCATAACAACTTAAAGTTCAACTGATTTGTAAAACTGTTTGAGAAATGCACAAAATAAGTTCTTAAATATTTACTATACTCTTTACACATAAACACAGGTGTGGTGTTTCTTTTATCTGGGTGAGGAATGTAATGACATTCTCTTTGAGCCACAAGAACTGATTAAATCGTTAATCTGGTGTCTGACTTTATATTAAATAACAGTCTGTGTGCTTCCATTAGCAGACTAACCACTGGTCTTACTTTACTTTAAAACATCCAACAAGAAAAGAAAGAAAGAAAAAAAAAACAAAGCCCAAAACGCCCCCTTTCATTTGGGGGGGGGGAAGGGATTCAGACAAAATGTCCCTCCTAATCCCAATAAATATTGCTCTTCCAGCATTGACTTTGAAGATTAAATTATTTCAAGATCAACCGAAGGTAGACGAGACCAGAGACAAATAAAAACAATAATAAGAATCACCGCTAACAGTGGCTCCTGGTGCTATAAAAGCGGTGTATCATTTCAAATAACACCGAGAACAGTTGGATTTCTCCCCGCTTCCTCCCCGCACGCGTATTCCCAAACAATGCATTAAGTTTCCAAACTGATTATATTACAGAAAACCAATAAACATTTGTATAAATCATCCTGAGCAAAGTGTTAAATCAAGTCTAATTGGTTTAACATCAAGAGATATTGTAGCTCCCCGCCCCGCTCGGCTGCTGAGTGGATGGCTTAGGGCTTTACAAATACAGCTCTCTTTGCAGACGCGAGCTATTCTGCATTAAATACTTTTTTTTATTTATTTATTTTTTTTATTTTATTTTCTTCTGGCTTGTTCCTGGAAGGACTCGCCCAGGCTGTTAGGGGGGCTCGGTAACAGCTGGCGAGGGGGCAGCGGGATTCGCCGAGGCCGTTCTGGGACCGCTGCCCGGATCCCAGTCCCTCGGTCCCCCCCCGAGGGACCCACGATGCTTTGGGTCCATCATCATGCGGCCTCCTGAGAGCCACTCTTACAAATGCGCTCATCGCCCCTCCATTTTAAAACATTCTGACTGAAAAATTTTTTTGGGGGCATTAGTATGAAAAACCATGCTGTTACTCCAAGCTCTCTCTCTCTATACATACACACACACACACACACACACACACACGTGTGTATCTGAGTTTCCAGACTGTATGTGGATGGCTGTATATTTCTGGACATATTTCTTCACTCATAATTAACTTATACATGTACAGTACTGCAGTGCAGAAGCGATAAGCCCAGCTAAGCCAGCTAACCTAACCTGACATTAGCTCAGTATTTACCCAGCTAGCAAATGAGTATCGACAGCAAAAATAAATTTAATCACAGAAGAAGTGCTAATTCTTCTCTGAGTAATTTATTGATATGTTATCAACATCAATAAATACAACTACAAGACTAGGAAAAGTTAACCTCAACGATTAATCTCACGGACACTCACGTGTTAGGTCAAAGTAGCAATACACAGCAGAAGGTGCATATTTGATGTGAATGTGTGAGCACGCAACACAAAAAATGGGGCAGACAAACCACAGCCAAAAACACGACGCTGATGATGGAAACACCACGGAAAAACACCCCCAAACAGCGACACTTCGGTACGCAGCGGAAAAACGCTCGAGAGGAATTACATCTGCTGGCAGGGGCAGCCAACTTTTTGAACTTGTTAGAGGGCACTCCAGAGGGCACTGCTGCCATCGAGAATACAAAGCAACACAAGGGTGGCCGTACAGGTAGTTATTCTTAAAAGGGCATCAAGGCCACAAATGCAGAGCATCTACAGCAATGGCTATCCCATGCAGTTCATGCCCTGATACACTATACCGCACAGTATGAACGTCTTTGAAGAAGAAATATTCATTTATCAGACCAGACCATGACTTCAGCTGGAACACTTAAGAACACGTGAATTGGGCAGGGTTCTGAGTGCGCCCGTACAGCTGCTGTGTGCAGAAGCGGGGGGAACATACTGTCCCCCGTAAATTATTCAGTAAATACCTCCATATAAGCGTACGCTACACATGTCCGGGCCTGTGTTCTGCCTTTAATGGCCAGCTGGTCGCCAATATGGTTCCCACCGAAAAACACAGAGAGAGAGAGAGAGAGAGAGAGAGAGAGAGAGAGAGAGAGAGGGCCGAGCCACCAGCACACAATTCCATTACAGGCCCGCCCGCCCCGGCCGGCCTGAAGTGGTTCCAAGATCCATTCATTAGCCGCCCGTGTGAAGCTGTAGGAAAGTCATAATGGGAGCCGTGGCCCACTCAGAGCTGGGGGGGGGGGCGGGGGGGGGGAGCTACGCGGCTTTATTCAAAGGGAAACATCACTTCAGCGCGTTCCGCGCTGGAGAAATACACGAACTTCAACAAAAGGGGCCGCTGAGAAATTGGCAGGAAGGCGGTTATTTGCTATTACTCACGTTACAACACCCCCCCCCCCACCTACCCCCCCTTCTCCCCCTCCCCGCCCCTCTCTCTCTCCCAACTGTTAACTGAAACAGTCATTAACTACAATGGCAGCTTGGCTACTCCAGCCACAGTAAATTGGAAGACCACCACAACTGGGGGGGGGTGGGGGGGTGGGGGAGGCAGGGGGGTTCATGGGGAGGTTGGCTTTATATGAGGCAACTGTTATGATCACAGAACCTGTTGTGGCCAGAATGAAAAGGCATTTTTATCAATAAATCTAATCTACAATGATGAAAAAAATACAGAAATTATCCATGTTAAAAAAAGACAGAATAAGGTAAAATTCAATGACAAAATATTTTTGCATGCAAAAGTCAAAATGACAATAAAAGAGCTCATTAGTTATTGCTCATTAGATTATTGCAGGCACACAAATATCCCATGAAACTCATTTGCCCTCATTATAAAGCAAATATTCTTTTGCTAAAACAGAAAATTCATTTACAAAATACTTAGCAGTCCTCATCAAACTTGGGAGACCAATAAAGTCTGCTTCATGTCACGTCTCTAGTCAGTTTGACGATGAAGAAATGTGCGTTTAATATTTTGGCCGAAGACCCGCAGTATTTTTATTATGCGTTAAAAGGAGAAAGCTGCGAATGGATTGTTTCATGTGGAGAGCCCGGTGACACGAAAGCTCCTCCGCTAATAGAATTGCCCGTTTGATTTGTATATTTTACACCGCTGGGAAGCCTTAAAAAAACTACGGCCGCTCTGTGATCCCCCCCCAAGAACTACAACTCCCAGAATTTCATTCCACCACTCATTACCAAGATTAAAGCAGCTGTAACCATGAGCTATTACAGTGGTAAATGAAAAGAACAGAAGTTAATGCATCAGTTAAGGGGTGCAGCGCTTTAACACAACCGTGCACGGGCACAGTGCAGAGACAAATGGCTTAACAACCCGTAATGCATCACGCGCTAAATCGAACTATTTCCTGTTTACCGGGATCCACACCACCTGCACATTCTCCTGATGATGTAATCACCGATCTGACATTTAAGGGGAAAAAAAGGGACTCTGGAATGTTACGTCATTTATAACCTGCAAAAAATCACACCTGAGATTTTCGTTGAAATATGTTGAAATACACACATTTTTTTTTGTTTGTTATATTTTTAGTAAATTTTTTTTTTTTTTTTAAGGACGACGCCGGCGCACCCTGGCGCCGAACGCTATGCTAATCAGACGAAAGTTTCCTTTGCGACCGCCCCGGCTCCCTGACGGCGAGGACATTTAATTACTCCCACGCTGACGGGCAGGCGGAGATCCCTCACCTGTCCGACGCGGGAGACGCACCTGTCACGCAGGACACTTAATCACCGCCGCGCCGCCGACGCCGGCCCGCGCACCGCACTTCTGCGCCGAAAATTAAAATGAACTTTCTCGCCACCGAGATGAAGGGGGGGGTGGGGGGGGGGGGAGAGGTGGGTGGGTGTGTGTGTGGGGGGTGGGGGGGGGGGACAAAAAAAAACAGAAACGTTGTCATTTTCCTTCCCCTCATTAATATTCCGGGGTTAAGAGCTTTTCAGCGAAACGTAATTAATTGAGGGTGAGCCGACAGTAAACAAGCAATTTCAAATTAAGGCGAAATGACGGGCGCGTCGTTTGTAAAAACGCGGGCAGATTTTGGCGACAGATAAAATGAAGGAAAATGTTAAGGAGGAGGGGGGGAAAAAGCGATGAAGATATTAATCTTCACCTGTCTGTGTCAGAGCGCCGCTCATCTCCGCCATGTGGCCCTCCATCCGCTGCAGCTTCCTGGCGTCCTCCCGGCTGCCCACGATGAGGGGCAGGATGTATTTCTGCAATTAAAAAACATGACACCCTATTAGAATTCTCCTCAGGAAAGAAGGGGGGTGAAGAGAGAAAGAGAGAGAGAGAGAGAGAGGGGAGAAAAGGAGAGGAAAGCCGGCATGTTTAACACGTCTGTTGACGGAGATACAAAGCGCTGGTTCTGAGGCCTGTGACAGCGAGGGGGGGGCGGGGGGGGGCGAGCCCAATCACCTGCTTTGCACCAGAGCCGCCACCCCCCCCCCCCCCACCTCGATCCCCTCCACCCCCGCCCCCAACTGCCCGATTCCCCATCCCCAGCGCACACAACGCACTCTTCCCCAGGACACACCGGCGCAATCAGACCCCCCTGCAGGTGCGCCGCTAAGCTCAGCTAAACGCGCGCGGAGAAGAGACAAGCTAAAGGTGTGGGATCGGCGTCACGCGGGGGAGCTCGATTTGGGAGCGGGACGCTACACAGAGCGTGGCTCTACAGTGCTCCCATTATAGGGCCACTTGCTTCCGAAAACTGCTGTTTGCTCACTGTAAAAAATAATAATTTAGGGGCACATGTACTAATAATTAGGATGCTTTAGTGTGCTCCTAAATTTTTCAACTCCGTAGCACAACATGTTAGCGTCAAGCCCAGGAGAAGTATTCAGGCTAGTATTCTCGACAGTTATCCCATTTCGCAGGATTATCTGCAAATTAGCTTCCGCGTTAAATTGGAAGCAGCATATGCAGTTGCCCACTGTCAAGTCCCTTAATGCCACCCATACAAAGGCAAGCATTAAGTGGGAACAAGGCACAGTTTCCATTGATGAAAAACAAGAAACACTAGACAAGGGGGCATTTCACAGCACTGCCAAAGGACACAGTGAACATAAGTCAGCCGCGTGTGTCATACAGAAATGCGAGAACAATAAATAAATAAAAACACCCCACAGGGGGCGAAGATAAGGAGTGGTTCACTAAAAAGGAAATCTACCGTTCAAAAAGATGACAAAGAAAAACCTGTATGAATGTGTCCAATCAATGAGGATTTCAATTCACTTCACCTTCAAAGATAGACACATTTGAAGTTCCAAACCACCTCCGTTCAGACATACATGCATTTTTTTGTATAGCTTTCATAAATGTTATTGTCTACACACAGAATCTTACTGACTGAACAAAATGCAACTGTCACAAGTATTTATGTGAAAAATATATCTCAGACACATACATCTTTATACCACCCTAATAACCCTTCAATGAGTCCACATCATTATAAGGCCGTGACTCTGGGCCTCTGTGCTCTGGTTCTCGAGTGCCCTGGTGCAGGGCTGGCACAGCCCTGGTAAATTGGCGTGAATTTTAAACCAGCGGGAGCCGGGCCTCCCTCTGCCCCGGGTCCCCGGGACAGCAGCAACCTGACCATAGAGGAGGGGGCAGACCGAAACCACAGGTCCCATTCGCACCACACCCATTAGGGCGAGAAAAAAAATAACAAAGTTACATTTCAGGTTCCCAGCATGCATCACTTTCAAAGGCTGTCAATGGGGATCCATCAAAAAAAAAAAAGAGTGTGTGAGTGTGTGTGTGTGTGTGCGCGCGTGTGTGTGGAGGGGGGGTTGGGGGTCAATAACAAATTATTTTGTCACATTTAGCAGTCAATGGACACGGCTCAACTTTAAAAACTGTGATCACGCACATCATACAAAAAACGCCCTGTGAAAGCCACCGGAGTCGCCGTCAACCAATCACAGCTGTCAACGGTAACCCGGGCGACCGCGTTGCGCCATTTCACCTCTCTGTGGACGCCTGGAACCGATCGCCGCTGACAGACAGCCAGCGCACGCGCCCAAACACACGCCACTCACAACACGGTGACAGAGAGAGAGAGGGAGAGAGAGAGAGAGAGAGAGAGAGAGAGAGAGAGAGAGGGATAGAGAGAGGGAGGGAGAGGGATAGAGAGAGGGAGGGAGAGGCAGAGAGAGAGAGAGGGACAGAGAGAGAGAGAGAGACAGAGAGAGAGAGAGAGAGAGACAGAGAGAGACAGAGAGAGACAGATAGAGTAAGGGACAGAGAGAGAGAGAGAGAGAGAGAGACAGAGAGAGAGAGAGAGAGAGAGAGAGAGAGAGAGTAAGGGACAGAGAGAGAGAGAGAGAGAGAGAGCAAGGGATGCTGGGAAGCAGCCAAGCTGCAGTCCCAAGGCAGATTTTCTTTTTTCTTTTTTCTTTTCCAGACGGATGAATGAAGGCAGGCGACTGCGCGTGCCCTGCCTGAGACGCCGCGGAAAGGGAGCCGCGCTCAAAGAGCTCGGGTCCCCGTGAGGGGAAACCCGAAAAAGAGCGGCTCTGTGTCACCAGAGGGCTGAGAAAGGGAGAAGCATCCACAGAGCTGGGCTCCGTGGAGCCAGAGAGGGGCTTTCACAAAGCGAGATGGCGGCCCGTTCGGGGGGGAATCTTGGGACCGTTCCACGCAACCCGTGCAGTTCCATCCCTATAAATGTGTAGGGCTGTCATCATTATTTATTCATCTGGCCAAAGTCAAAAGGCAGCTTTCAGAGAGAGGAAAGAGAAATCAAAGGTCGTTATTATTACTCATCACCCATATTTCCAGCTCCTTTCTACTTTAATGTCTCACTGGGGAAATATTACACAAAAAGTGACCAGTTTTTTTTTTCCCCCTACTTAGGTGGATACATGGCGGGTTTGAAGGGACTTTTATACTTTTCTTAACTCTGCTTAAAGTCATACATCAGCGTAAGGTTTCCACCCTCCACTCCAGGAGAATTTTTCCGGGGGAAACTAAAACACAGTGTGCAGTCCGGGCCTGGAACGGTATGAGAGGAGAGGAGGAGAGGAGAGGAGAGCAGGGGAGAGGAGAGGAGAGGAGAAAAGAGGACAGGAGAGGAGAGGAGAGGAGAGAGAAGAGTACAGGAGAGGAGAGGAGAGGAGAGAGGACAGGAGAGGAGAGGAGAGAGAAGAAAACAGGAGAGGAGAGGAGAGGAGAGGACAGGAGAGGAGAGAAGAGGAGAGTACAGGAGAGGACAGGAGAGGAGAGAAGAGGAGAGTACAGGAGAGGAGAGGACAGGAGAGGAGAGAAGAGGAGAGTACAGGAGAGGAGAGGAGAGGAGAGGAGAGGACAGGAGAGGAGAGAAGAGGAGAGTACAGGAGAGGAGAGAAGAGGAGAGTACAGGAGAGGAGAGGAGAGGAGAGGAGAGGAGAGGAGAGGAGAGGACAGGAGAGGAGAGGAGAGGAGAGGAGAGGAGAGGACAGGAGAGGAGAGGAGAGGAGAGGAGAGGACGGGAGAGGAGAGGAGAGGAGAGGAGAGGAGAGGAGAGGAGAGGACAGGAGAGGAGAGGAGAGAGGACAGGAGAGGAGAGGAGAGGGGAGAGGAGAGGAGAGAAGAGGAGAGCAGGGGAGAGGAGAGCAGGGGAGAGGAGAGGAGAGGACAGGAGAGTAGAGGAGAGGAGAGCAAGGTCAGGCTATCGCTTACGCTCCGCAGCACAGACAAAAGAAACAGAAAAGGACAGAATATGAAATGTGGAAACTCTGCGCCACACCGCGCATCGGCCATCAATAATGCACTGGGAACAATCGCGCTGACCGGGGGTGTGATCTGATGGGTTCCTCTGCTTAATGCCGCAGTCAGAGCAGCCCGCACGCCCATTCGCTCCTTTATTTCAGCTTCCTTGATAATGCCGATTGGTTGAGAAAAGGGTGAGGTCATGGGGTTTTGGGGGGGGAGGGGGGTGTTCGTACGAGCAAGAGATTCTGCAGTTGGGATCGGACCCTGCCTGGGTGGTGCAACAGCTACGCCCAACTTAGGATCGCTCTCGTTCCAAAACCAGCCAAATCAAACGCTTGCTCTGCCCCATTGTGAGCATTTCCCCCAATAACAGGCTACCTCTTCAAAAGACACCAAACAACTGAGTGCTCCAAGAATAATGATGCAATTATCTTTGCGGAAAATGACCGACTAAAACTAACGGAAGAAAGACCATAACCTTATCATTTACACAAAGAAACAAGAACAGAAAATGATTTTGGACAATGTTGCGCCTTATTTTTTCAGTACCATCAGATTAACCACATGTACATAGGCATAATATTTCAAAAATTGAACATGTTTTATCATAACCGTAATTTTTTTCCATGCACTCTTCTCTTTATCACATAAAAAAGTCTATGGTTACATGACGCTTTGTTTTACCCATTAAACATTTTTTTTTTGTCCAGGTGCACTCTGGGATGGACAGCGATTCTCTCACTTCACTCAGCGCCATTTGACTTAATAGACGACGCGTAGGCCAGGAAACGAGCAGAGGGGCACGGCTTCGGGTTCAAATTCATTAAGCCCGTGCCCCCCCCCCCCCGGCCTGGCCCCAACTGCTCTATTAGAGCGTGTCACCTGCGGAGGACAATTACTTGTCAGACCAAAGCCGTGCTAGAGAAGCAGCCCCATAGTAACGGAGTGAGCAAGCGGGCGGGGAGCCAATGGAAGCGCTCGGTTTCACAAGATGAGTTCAGCAGCTGGAATGGGGGGGTGTGAGGTTTTTTTTTTGGGTGGGGGGGGGGGGGTGCAGTCTGACAGAAGCAGCGTGTTCGTCTCGCACTGCAAGACAGCACAGGTGGGCAGCAGAACGCCCGCACAGGTGCCCACAGGGCGGAGATGGGCGAGCAGCCAGGGGCAGCAGGGAAGGAGCCCATCCCGCAGCGCAACCCGGCTAAGTCCGCGCGGCCGATTCCCGGGTGGGACACTGCGGTTAAAAACTCCTTAACCCGGTACCAGGGTCCTCTTTTTTTCCCCGAATCAGCTGTTCCTCCCTGTTTAAACCGATCGGGCTGAATGCCGAAAGCACATTGGCTGCTCCCTGTTTGACTGGCAGCCGCTCTGCCCAGTCAGCCGCGTCGTTCAGGAGCGCGGCGTCGGCTTCCTTCAGGAGCGCGGCGTCGTTCAGGAGCGCGGCGTCGTTCAGGAGCGCGGCGTCGTTCAGGAGCGCGGCGGCGTTCAGGAGCGCGGCGTCGTTCAGGAGCGCGGCGGCGTTCAGGAGCGCGGCGGCGTTCAGGAGCGCGGCGGCGTTCAGGAGCGCGGCGTCGTTCAGGAGCGCGGCGGCGTTCAGGAGCGCGGCGGCGTTCAGGAGCGCGGCTTCGTTCAGGCCAGACGTTTCCTTCGGCTGCCATTTCACGCTGTCGGCGTTTCATTTGGTGGACCACCCCCCCCCCTTGTTTAAGCGGGGGGGCCCAAGCTTCGGCCCTCGCCGTGCCAACCGGTGCCAGGTGCCCGTGCCCGTGCCCGTGCCAGCTTTTCAGGAGAGCGCCCGGGTGGGCGGCGCCACCAGAAGCAATAAACACTCAGAAAGCTGAAAAAGATGAAACGGGTGTGGACACGGGCAGTGATTAATAAGAGTGGCGCTGTGGGCGCTGTTTACAAGCGGCTCCACGGCCTAAACGAGCCGACCGGCAGGGGGGGGGGGGGGGCGGGGGGGGGGGGCGGGGGGGGGATGGGCGGGAGACGGGGGGGTTGGGGGGTGTGGACGGGTGGGTGGGGGGGGCGGAGGGGGGGGCAGGGGGGGGTGAGCGGGAGACGGGCGGGCATATGGCGCTTGTTGGCGCTACGCTTCTGGGACATGACAGCAGAGCGCGAGCCGCCCTGCCAGGGAACCCCACCTCACCTGCAACGGCCCACAGGCTCCCCGGAGGGAGGGAGCAACAAGGGGGGGGGCAACAGTGCCAGAGAGAGAGGGAAGCAGGAGAGAGGGGATCCTAAGAGACGAGCAAACAGAGGGAAGAGCGGGAGAAAGGAAAAGGAAGAGATGGGCGTGAAAGAACGACTGGGAGGGTACGAGATGATGAGGCGAGGAAGATGAGGCAAGAGACGAGAGGAAGCACTGAGCGCTCGGAGTGTGGGAAACCGGGCCGAGTGCACTGATCTAACTGCAGTTGTTTGTTGCTCAGGGGAAGTGGTTGTTTTCCCTTATGAAAACAAGCACCTGAACCTTTTCACACCTTTTTTTTCTCTTTTGCCCTGCACACAGTGTGCGAGCACAGGAGCGTCGATTGCAGAGAGCCTACTGAGCAGACGAAGAGCAGCTCACCACTTTCTCACGCGCGGCCTCCAACAGCCCAGGGGTCTCTACTCCTTCTGTGAGGCCTGGTCAGCTGTTCCTGATAAATCAGTACAGGACGCTCCAAAGAAGTACTCGCTATCATCATTGGAAAAAAAAAAAACTTTGTAACTAGTGGCAGAACGCAAATTCAATGTGTTGCAGCAAAAGACTTCACTACAGGCACTGGCGTAGGTTTCATCTGAACATTTGGGGAGGGGGGTCTGGGGGTCCTCCCCTAGGAAATTTTGAGTGTCAAACACTTCATTTCCTGCATTCTGGTGAATTGTTATGGACCAATTTGTGCCTTTTCTGCATCAATTTATGGTGGAAATGATGTTTCATGTTTTTATTGGGGGGGGGGGGGCAAATGCACGTGTTCTAAATATTGAGAGGGACGTATCCCCTGCCTCCCCCCCTCCCCCCCCCGAAATCTACGCCGCCTATGACTACAGGTGGAAAAAAAAGTCTTGATACCTAGAAGCAGTCTTGTTGTCTTCTCTTTGTTGTAATGAGGCCTGATAGGATCTTCAAAGGCGGTGCGATTTCAATTCCCATGACACTGCTCTTCAAAAGCCAAAATGGGAATTTCCAACATAAGAGACAGAAATAGAAGTTTCCCCGTCACAACAAGCCTGAACGCATCGGTCCTCGGTGCCTCCCCCCCCCCCCCCCCCCTTTACGAGGGTTATTTCAGTCACGCTACGCTCCCCCCCCCCCCCCCCCGGCTCGACCGCGCCGAAAGGGCTGGAGGGCGAGCGTGGCCCGCACACGCCGGCGCCTAGCGCAGCGTCGACGCGCAACGAGCCCTGACCGCAAACCCCGCTGCCGTGACAACGGGGGGGGGGGGGTGGGGGGGCACCGCAGCCCGGCAGTTAAGACGCTGCGATCCCGGGCCCCTGGGGAACAGCCGCCGCCGCCGCCGCCGGCAGCGTCCCGTCGGCCAATAAAAACGCGGTGATCGACTCCGCATGTCGGAGCGCCGATCCTCGCGCGGCCTGCGCGGGATTAGCGTCGCTCAGCAAGACGGCTTCCGCGCGGAGAGCGGCGCTGACGTCCCCGTGCACCCCCGCCTCTGAGCCTGATAACAACCAGTGTGTGTGAGCCAGAGAGAACAAGACAGAGAGAGAGAATGAGGGAAAGAGACAGAGAGAGAGAGAGAGAGAGTAAAAGAAGAAAGCTCATGGGGGGGGGGTTAAAATGAGCTCATGTCGATGACGCAGACGGACCGAATTCAGTGATCTATACAACATCTGGCCTTCTGCTTTCTCCCCCTGGGGTTCAAAAGTCCCTGAAGTAACCGCAAACTGAAAAAAAAAGCCGATATTAAAGAAATTGTGCTGACAGGGGTGACTGCATCCTGCGAGGAAACTTTATGGTTTAAAAATAGAGCTCTGTGTGTGTGTGTGTGTGTGTGTGTGTGACTGTGTGTGTGTGAGTACCAACACAGTGAGGACCGATGAGATCTTTATCAGGTCTCGGGCGCACGGAGACGGTGACGGTGACGTACCCGGTACAGGTGATGGAAGCCGAAAGCCATGCCCGTCATGATGACAGCCAGGGCCCCATAGTCCCTCCACCGGTATCCAGGAGGACCTGCAGAGACAGAGCCGCCCAGCCACATCAGTAAGAGCGCACAGAGCCCCGCTGGCCAGGGACACAAATGACAGGCACCAAGATGGAGCATGAATTCAGTGGGTAAACGTGCACGGTGACGTTCGACGGGGAAAGGCTCACTAAACAACCTGTTACAATCAAATCCCAAACTAATTTGAAAGCAGGGACTTTTTATTTAAAAATGTTTTTAAAGAAATATATTTGTCATAGAGAAAAATAGAACTAGTTTAAAATAAACACAGCTATTCTATGGAGGCTTTCCAAGTGGTATAACCAGCCAAGGCACTAGATCAGTGGTTCTCAACTCGGGCCAGAAAGGGCCGGTGTGGGTGCAGGCTTTTGTTCCAACCAACCTTTGGAGTCTTTACTAAGGACCTTGATCAGTAGAATCAGGTGTGTAACTGCTTGTTGGAACAGAAGCCTGCACCCACACCGGCCCTTTCTGGCCCGAGTTGAGAACCACTGCACTAGATGTCGATGCACCACAAGTTCTGCCACCAAAACCTCACTGTGTCCAGCTTCCCCTGGCTGGGAGTCCCCAGGAAGTAGGTATAACAGGAAACAGCATCGCCCAGGGAGGGATCAGCAGGCAGGGTACTCTCTGACTCATAGCGCAATAGCGCCCCCTCTGCCCACAATGGGCACATGCAGACTGCCTGTCTGAGTTTACAATTACCATTGGGAGTTTTTTGTAAAAACTATAAATAAGGCATTTTGAAATAAAGTTATTATAAAGTTTGAAAAAACTGTGAAGATTACATTTTTATCACAAAGCATGCAGTAATGGGGTCGGCATTGTGCTTCACATTACAACCTCCATGCACAGTAATTTATCAAACATACAGACAGCAACACGTATCTTCAGCAGCCATTCAGGAGCCATGGAGAAATGGGCTCACTGACTTTCGTAAAAGAGGCGGATAGTTTGTGGTGAAGAGGTGTATAGTATGTGGTGAAGAGGTGGACAGTTTGTGTTGTGAGTGGAGGGGGTAAAACTTGCTGAATGACAGCCTGGGGTGTGGGAGAGAACATCTCTCTATAGCGCAAGTCAGCAGGGATGGAGGGACTGCTCCTCATGCTGAGATTTCCATTTCATACCGGTGTGAAAGAGGCACATCTGATTTTTTTAGGCATCTGGAGGGGGGTTGCGAGGGGGAGGGGAAACTGAGTCTAAAATGAAATGCACCTGCACAGTCAGAAAGAGAGAGCTGCACAGGTAGGGAGCTGGTCTGGGCCACGTCTTCGATGCGCGAGGTTACCAGCAGCGTTATCCATCAGGTGGGGGAAAGCTCGCAGGGGACCTCCGCCTCACCTCTGCCACTCGCCCTCGTACCCACACACGGCTCCACGCTAGCGGGGGGGGCGGGGCGACTCCCACCCCCTCCGGGGAGGTCTGCTCAACTCTCCCTCATCGGTCCCGCTGACAGCATCCCATAATAGCACCAGCGTGACAACCAGACGAAAGCGCCCTGGTGTTTTACCCTGGCCTGGCGTGGGCCTGTGCAGCACAGGTAACGCAGGGGGCGCAGGAGGCCGAAGACAGTCTGGCACATCGGCGTTTACACGTATTCGCCCAATTTTACACCCTGCGCCCCAACTACGCTCCCCCACCTCACGGCTAACACCCTCCCACGCGTGGACCGGAGAAGCGGCGTCTCCAGTCTGACAGACGGCCAGCGCACAGCGCTCCAGGCGGCCAGCAGACGCTCCCTCGCACGGGCCCGCCGTGATTTACACGCCTCACGCCATCGCCGCGGCGACCACCGAGACCGGGGCAAACCGCGCCGAAAGCAGACGGCTTTCATAAGGACCTCACAGCCAGCTCAGTGGAATTCTGATTAATACCCCCCCCCCCCTTTCCCCACTCGAACCCCACCCCCCCGACCCCCCCCCCCCCCCCCAGCCCCCGTCCCGTCAGCGGAAAGGCACCGCGCCGCTCTTCCAGACGCCGGACCTCTCGCGGGTTAAAAAGGTGCGAAATGATGAACGGGGGCGGAGCCGGGCCTTTCCAGCGGGAGCTGGAGGCCGCCGTCGCCGCAGCCAATATCGTACTTCATAAAGCACGGGGAGGGCAGCGGGACGGAGGGGAGCGCGGAGGGGAGGCCGCCGCCGCGCGCGCGCCGTGGCCCCTGGGTCTGACAGTGAGAGATTACCTGCGCCGCAGCAGGAGAGCACACAAAGAGCACGCTCTAAAAAATCATTTGTCTTTCTTTTTTTTTTTCCCCCTCCGCTCCTTTTTCTAATTAGGATTTGTATCCCCGGAAAAAAAAAAAAGAAGAAAAAAAAGAAAAAGCGACAGCCTGGGTTCCTAAGGATTTGGCTAATAGCTTGTTTGAACTAGTCAGGTTGACTGATGCTTCTAACAAATAATCTCGTGTCAAATAAATTAAATTTTTGCGTTATAAATTACAGCCGCGACTAATTGAAATATCATCTATCAGATTTATTGTCACACCGGCAAAGTCGTCAGCCTTTCCAAAACGAACGTTCTAAACTTTATTCCTTTTTTTTTTTTTTTTTTTTTACCCCCCTCAAGGAATTGGGAGGTGGTTCCCTGGCAGTGAGCGGAGATGAGGCGGGGACCCGAACCTCCGCTCGCCCTCGCTCTCCTCCCCCCGTTAAAAAAAAAAAAAAGGTGAGAAATAAAAGCGGCGGCCCGGTTTAATCATCGGAGCCGAAATGGCGACTGCGTAGCGCATTTGCATGCTTGAAACGCTGTGGAAATTTCTTAAGAGGTGGGACGCGGAAAGCAATCTGGAACTCCCCCCCTGTGACCGGCGGCGATAATGCGCCCCTCGTCGACCGCGCGGCCCGACGCAAACGCGGGAGAAATGGGCTGAACCAGCCCGACGACGGCGACGAGGCGCGGCGCGGCTAACGGCAACCGTAAACAAAACGGCCGAGGGAAGCCATTAGGGGGAAGACAAATCAAATTGGGCAGAGCCGTGCGGAGAGAGGGACGTGCCGCCGCCGCCGCCGGTCCGTGGGCTGGGGGGGGAACCGCTCCCTCTCTCAAGGGCAAAGCGCCCTCTGCGGCGGGGCGGCCGGGGAAGGCCCGAGGTCGCGGCGTCCGTGGCGCTGGCGCTCGCCCGCGTCGTTAGCGCTCCCCTCTTAACCGCTTAATGCGTCCCTCCCGCCATTTGCATCCGCCGTGACCCGGGCGGACGGCCGTCGAGGGGCGAGGGCGAGGGCGGTGCGCGGCTCGGAAACGAGGCGGTCGAAGGACGAAGGGGCAGGTAGCGCGCAGAGAGGCCTTGAGCTCAGTCACCTGCCCAGGTTAGGCCTCTCCATCACCGGGGAAATCACCAGGGAAGGGGGGGGACCGGACCCCCCGGGCCCAGACCCAACCAACCACTCGCCTGCCTGCCCGCCTTCCCCGGGCCCACTTCCCCCCTCTCTCCTCCCTCTCCTCCCTCTCTCCGCTCCTCTCCGGAACAGAACTGCTTTTTATTTGGTCACTTAAGCGGCCGGGCCCGGGCCCCATTCCCGCCGTTTTTCCAATCTCCTCTCAAATTTATTGGGTTCAGCGGAGGCCCGGCCGTCCTTCCGCCGGCCGAAAATAGAGATCAGAGTATCCATTACTCCGACAGAGATGGATGCGGGTCCCGGCGAGCCGTCGCCGTAACAAGGACATCAAAGAGAGGCGCCCCCCCCCCACCCCCTCCTCTTTTCGGAATGACCCTCGTACAAGACTCCCTTGCTCTCACCTCATTATGCAGGCTCTCTTATAGCCGTTTTGATATAAACCCCCCACCCCCACCAACCCCCCTACCCATCCACTACTACGCTATAGCCGGGGCTGGAGCCTAACTACACGGCCATCCCATCAACACCGCTTTCATTACAAAACATGAGATGCCGGGGAGTCAAGGGCGGGCGGGGCGATAAACGAGGGCGGAATGCATCCGGAATCACCGTCGTCCGGGTTAAGCGCTGCGCGGACTCCATTCTGCATTGCTAAATCAGCGGACGGCGCTCGTAACCCCGCGCGGGGCAATAAAGAGGCGGGGGGCTTTTTTCGCCGGGAGCCTAAGTGAAGTCCCCGCTCTTTCCCCGGGTAGGAGCGAGGGAGGAGATTTGTGTTGGGAGAGCGAGGCCTCAACCATAACGCATCGCCCCTCCACCGCCCCTCCACCGCCCCTCCGCCCTCAACCCCCAACCCCCCCCACCCCCCTCAGGGGCGACATATTCTTCAACACATAATTGCTGATTTAACAAATCTGGTCTCTTCCTGATGATTATCTCCTTGGTTTCTTAATTGGTTTGTACATCGGCCCGTGTGCAACGTGGCCGTAGACATAAATTCACGTCAACGCGATCCCGCAGAAATCCCACAGAAATAAAGAACCTGTTTCGGCGCGTAGCGTTAGCACGTGGGCCGCGCGGCTAACGATGCCAGACAGGCCGGCTTCTCCTCCATTAAAGAGGATGAGGATGACTCAACCGGGGCCTCGACGCCAACGCAGCCAGAAGCCCAGATACCAGGAACCGCTTCCCTCCCTCCCAAGGGGATGGGGGAGGGGGGGGATTACTATGAATGCTCTGAACTTCAGTTGTTCAATAAGAAAAACCCAAGAATGAACCGTGACACGGGGATGTGGGGGGGGGGGGGGGAGGGGGGTCACACTCACTGTACGGGACAGGGGCCAGCTGCGGGGGGTGCAGGACGTGCGGGGGTCCCACGGGGGCCGGGGCCAGGGCCAGGGGCTCCTCCGTGCTGCCCGAGCGCTGGATGGCCAACTCGACCTCCTCGTCCGTGAGACCTGCGACGGGAGGGGAGGGGGGAGGGGGGGGGGGGGGTCAGACAAAAAACAACGTGAGCACAACATGCACACACGTAAATTCGACCACTTCTTAAACCTTACTCCCTGCCCCATCTCTACCATGGAGACGTACAGACAGGGGTAACTGCCCCATAAGGAGCCTTTACTCCAGGAGCGAGACCCTCACCTCTGGGAGGAATCTGGGTAAGCCACGACCTCTTTCGGGCTATCAAGGCCGGGGCGCACATTCCTATTACTGCTCCAGCAACTAGGCTTGCAGAATAAGAGTCTGTCCACTTATGGAGCTATATTTCCCAGGTGGAGCTTTCATAAACCCCAGACACAGAAAATGCATTATTTTAATTTCTTCATTGTGATGTAAATGTATTACATAATTTTGCAAATGCCAATATAATTTAATCTTCAGATCTTTTTTAATGATTTTAGTGATGATTAAATTGCAAAGAGCTCCCCGGTGGTGAAAAAAAAAAAAAAAAGAAAAAAAAAAAAAAATCTAATATGAACATTTCCTTTTGTGCAAAGAGCAGGGTTTCACTTCCAATCACGCGCCATCGCGGGCGCGTTCTACCGAGCGCCGTCGTCCAGACAGAAGGGGAGGCTGCCGACGCATCGACAGGCACAGAAAAAAAAAAAACAAACACAAACCCAAACCCCCCCCCCCCCCCCGTTTGTTTGGCCCCTGCGTTTGTAACCGGGGCCCTGAACGGAACCCAAGCACCTCGGCCAGAGGGGGGGGGGGGGGGTAAACAGGCCCCCGTGCGAGCAGAGGGACTCCGAGCACTCTGGAGCCAGCAAACGAGCGGGTTTTATATCCAGTAAATTGGCAGTGGAGGCGAGGGGCGAGGGGGTCCTCCACAAAGGAACAGTGGGCCCCGGCAGTGGGGGGAGGTGGGCCGGGGGGAGCCGCCCGCGTGCGGACCCCATTCTTCGCCGGCGGCGTCCGCTTGACTCCGCGCCCCCCCCCGCCCGCCCGCCGAGCGGCGTTTGTGTGGAGCACGACTCCTTCGCCTCCATCCTTTTTTATTTTATTTATTTTATGACCGGTAACTGTTTGTCTAGCTCTCACACACACACACAGACACACACACACACACGGGGGAAATGGGGGGTGGGGGTGGGGGGGGCCGGCAGTTTTCATGTAACACAAACGCCCCCCCCCACCTCTCCTCAGCAGCCTTCCACCGCCGGGCTGCCTGCCGAGATTTATTCTCAGACCGTTCCGGGTCATTCTGAACTCCTGCTCGCCGCTGTAAGAAAAGAACAATGCCTCCAGAGGCTGCTTGAAAAGAGCCGTTTTAAGAGGAACAGCAAGACCTTCTTTTTTTTTTTTTTCCCCGCGGCCGGTGGCACAAATTATAGCTATGGCGAAGGGCCTGGGGCCTGGGGCCTGGGGCCTGGGGCCTGGGGCCTGGCTGTAGCACCTCCTTTCGACGGGGCGGGGCGGGGCGGGGCAGGAGCACGGCGTCTCGCAGGAAACGGGTCACACACCCCCCCCCCCCCAGCGCACAAACCATCAGAAACCGGCACGCACCCCCGCTGGACGCATCCCCGCTGGACGCACCCCCGCTGGACGCACCCCCGCTGGACGCACCCCTGCTGGACGCGAGCGTTTTTCCTTTTCGAAGTCGCCGTGGCGTCACGTCGGGGTACGGCGGCTAAAGGCTACGCTAACATCGGAGCGCAGGCTCCTCGGCACCAAACTCAGCCCGAGAGGGGGGCCCGCTTAAAGCTGGGAACGAGTGCTGGGCCCGGTTCTACGGGACAGAGAGAGAGAGAGAGAGGGGGGGGGGGGAGAGAGAGAGAGAGAGAGAGGGAGAGAGAGAGAGAGAGAGAGAGGGAGAGGGAGAGAGAGAGAGAGAGAGAGAGGGAGAGAGGGAGAGAGAGAGAGAGACGCACCCTCACACGAGCGTGTCGCCGTGGAGGACTGGGTGAATGACAGGACAGGGAGAGACCGATCCGGACGCCACGAACGCTCTCCCTCTTCTCAACGGGACGTTAAGGGGATTTACAGCCAGGCCCGTTTCGTCAAAGCAAACGTTTATTCACTTTTATCGCGCTCTTTTGGAAATCCTACGGCAGAGCCGGGGCGGGGTGCGGGGCGGCGTGCGGCGACGGTGCGAGGCGGCGATGCCGGGAATTTAAAAAAAACAATCCAGGAAACGACATTAAAAGAGGGGAGGGCCGACACTGGACAGTCCACCAAGGCCAGGGTAAGAGGGGAGTGCCAGGAAACGCCCATAACCACCCCCCCTCCCATTCGCTCACCCCGCACGGGCAAAACCTGCAGTGTCCAGTAAGCAGTAATGTGTCCCTGGACTCAGGATCCAGAGACTCCTCTGACCCCTGCAGACTCCACAGCGTCTGACTGCGGGAGGAGATGAGCAGTGTACACACTTCACACAGAGGGGAAGAGCAGCACTGCAGCCTTAAGGACCTACATAAATTTGCCTTTTTTAAATTTTGCCCTGCCGAGCACTATAAATCCCCCATTACCCCCCCTCCCCCCCTACCCCCAATCACCCCCCCACCCCCCCCCCCACCCCGGGGCAATTTTAACCCTTTCAAAATATTTACACTTTTTCTTACGCGGCAGCTTTCCGCATTACCGCCGAACGTCGGGCTCGGACGCGCGCTGAAATAAAACGCATGCAAATGCCCCGGTGAATATATCCCTCCTGTAAAATACAAGCTCACGCAGCCGTTTCGCCCACATGATAAACTCTGATAACTCTGTCTGTTATCCAGAAGAGGGGAAGACAAATGAAGGCCCTTTGAAGAAGAAGAAGAAGAAGAAGAAGAAGAAGAAGAAGGGAAAAAAAACAAGGCGAGAACGAATTTTACATTCGAAAAGGGAAATGGCACCAAAAAAAAAAAAAATAGGGGAAAAAAAAAAAATTCGTTAAATTTATTACTGTTTCCAAAACCTGTGGAATGACCCTCAAGACCCCTATTTCGGATCGACCCGCACCGAGATGAATTTTTTTAAAGGTATAAATTACGTCTAATGACGACACCGTAAAAAGAAACAATAATGGAAAGCTATTCTGTATTTCATTATGCCGTGGTATTCGGCGCACCTGATACACACAGGGGCCTGTTTATGAGTCACCGTATTAGCAGATGCTCAGTCGAAGCATTTGCTTTGACCTTGCCATTCTCATTGGGGCATGAAATTACGGTGCTGGCACCGCGATATTACAGCTATAAATACTGTAAACTGCATATCTGGGCAACGTTTTCTATTGTCTTTCAACATAAACCTGATCGGTATTTATTTAAAGGAAAACCCATTGCACATCCCGTTATTTACTGCTCTATTTTCCCCGCTTTTATTCTCCGGCTATTTTTTTCCAGAGGCGAAGAGGCGACAGGGCCCCCCCCCCCCTCCATAAAAAAAAAGCATTTCTCCAATTCTGGCACTTCTGAACTTTATGGGTTAAGAACAAGCTCGGACAGCCAATTATAAAATTGCTTACTAAAATATTTTGGGTGCTAAAAGGTGAATGCTGTTTTTTTATTGTCTCGCGCCGGGCTGAATTATTAAGTCGTCCTTGGATGGAGATTACTTACATTTTGAATATGAAATTCGAAAAATAAAAAAAAAAATAAATAAATAAATAAAAAAATAAAAAATGTCAGGGGGTTGTAAATAGATGGAGGTCAGCGGGGTTATTGAGATCGGGGGAATGCAACTTTAACCCGTTTCTCATGCTGATTTCCGCGCTGGCCAGAGGTGTCCCCGGGAAACTGCGCCATTGCCTGACAATCGCGCGCCCTAAATAATGGCCGCTCTCATAGCTTATTCATTTATGTATTAAAGAGGGGCCCTCGCGCTCATTTCCCTGCTTTATCACCGCGCCGCTGATGACAGAGTGCGCGCCGGCCGGGAGCCCGGCCTAGGTGGCGCCGTGGAGTAATTTATCACCCCGTCAATCCGCCTTCGCCTTCCTCCTCTCTCCCCCCGCGGGCCTTGGTCGTGGCCGTCTCTGTCCGAGGGGTCGGTCACGTGACCCGCGTCTCCCCGACGCCGCCCAATCAGTACGGAGGATCCGTGAGCCGTAGCCACTCCAACGAGGCCACGAGGGCGTCGGCTCCAGCAAACAGGCCGGGCTCCTTTCTAAAAAAAACTTGTTTCAATATTCGTCATGGAAACACAACTGAAAATGTTTTTTTTTTCCCCTCTCTATTAACGATTTGACAATTATTGGCATTATAATTAGCTTTGAAAGTACAACACTGAAATGTGACTGGCAGATAACATCAGGACCACACAGCGCTGGTCCCGGTGACATCACAATGGACTTCTGCATTTCGTGGAATACTTTCATGCTTTTATTATTACATAATTACGAAGTCGTCAATCGCTATGGGTGATTGGGCACAGCTATCTAAAAAGATAAACCGATGATCTGTATGGAAGTGGGTTGGACTGTCTATAAATAGGAACCCACATGCCCCATTCCATTGCACATCTGTGTATTGGTAAGGAGTTTTGGGGAGTTTGGAGAGTGTTTGTTCTTTTGTTCAGCTTTTGACTTCATTTATAATTTAATTCCAGAAATAGCAAGCCCATGAGTAATGGGAGAGACAGTGACACTGGCTCCCCATGACGTTTCATTCAGCTCCCCTGCATATGCAGCTGAACAGGTTCAGGGACCCCACCCACGCCGGGGGGAGGGGCCAGGGTGGCGCAGACGCGGCTAAGGCGCCTGGTTCTTGGTGCCGCGGTGCGCTCTTCCATCCAGCCAGCGCCATCGCCACACAACCAGCCCTGCTGTTCACCAGGGAGGGAGGGTTTCACAACGCAGGGCCTTATCCGCCACAATCACTACTAGCAACTGAACTGAGTTCTAGAACACTGACGTAGAATTTTGAAAGTTCAGTGGGACAGCATCAGCTCCACTGGCAGCCTGGTCAGCAGCAAACTACCCCTGACTGCAGCTGCGCAGTCACTCTGCACAGAGACCGTGCAGCCAAAGCAGCAGTGTGAAATTAACCAGCGACAGGGCCTGTGCTGTGCACTGTGTGCAGGATACAGAGGCAGGACTACCATCACAAAAGACCACTCAACACTGGAGCAGATGAGAACAAAAATCAGTGGGGAACACACAATATTTTAGACAGAGAAAATAATATGCCCTTCACTGAATTCTATTTCTCACATGGCGACGAACAGCTCACAGGTCGCTCTCATGGGAGTACTGCTGAATAAACAGGTCACAGTGTCCTGACATTTAAATACTTCAAAAAGTAAAGACACACGTCCACTGGAAGGGGTTCATGAATGCTTCTATTTTCACGTGTGGCTGGAACATCCAAGTCCCAAAACCTTATGAAATGACCATTACAGAATCCCAAAGACCTCCTTTTCCCAAAGGTGCCTTTCTCAGTTTAACAATCTTAAAGAAAGCAATAATACTTTTTTTTTTTTTTTTAAATGAGAGTCGTTGAGACACCAACATGGGGAGTTGCGAAAATTTTCCGTTACAAAAAAAAACGTTGACCTGAATGTATGTGTGTGTATGTTGACAACAACCACAGCTCAGCTCAAGCCTTGAAAGGCCGGGGGGGGGGGGAGGGAAAGAACCGTTTTTTTTTTTAAAAAGCCCCTACTTCGGCGCACATTACAGCACAAACGCGCAACGTGAATAACACCAGGAAGAGGAGGAGGAGGAGGAGGAGGGAGGAGGGGGGGAGGTTATCGTCTAAAGAACGCGCGGCTTGGCGGCCTTCGCTCGGCCGGAGTCCGGCGGCGCACGCACACGCGCGCTAGCGTTAGCGGTTAGCGGCACTAACGGCGGAATCCAATTTAAATTCCGCTCGGCCGGGAGACGCTATTGTTCCATTTTATGTGAGCTCTGACATTTCTGGCTGTTAATACCGAGCGAAATCAGGAAATATTTACATAAATATGACATTAAACTGTATTAGGAATTAAGAGGGACATATATTTGCGCGTGCGTCTTGGTGGGGGGGGCATGGGGGGGGGGGGGGGTTAGCGACGGTGCTGGAGGAGGGTGTTCACAGGGTCACAGTAATGGGATGGGGCTGGGGGGGCTGGGGGTGTGGGGGGTGGGAGAGTGTGGACAACGTGCTCTCTACTGCCCCCTCTGTCATCGCAGCTCCGCATGAGGTACTCCACGCTGTAGTGCTCACAGCACTTACCGCGAAAGCAAGCACATGACACAAAGCACAGCACAGGCCTGGCAATCAGAGAGAGAGAGAGAGAGGGAGAAAGAGAGAGAAAGAGAGAGAGAGAGAGAGAGAGAGAGAGAGAGAGAGAGAGAGAGAGAGAGAGAGAGAGAGAGAGAGAGAGAGAGAGAGAGAGAGAGAGAGAGGGCAACCGAAAGGGCTCTTTAGTAAAAGCTCAGCGTCATACCGAACCCCGTCCTGGGAAATCTGCTGTCGTCACGGTTACAAAACGGGCGGCTGGTTCTGAGAAAAAAGCCTGACAGCAAAAAAAAAAAAAACCTGACAAATTTTTCTCTGACTGAAAACAGAAAACCACATCCCCGGCGAGTCACCGCCGGCGTAAACACAAACACGGCACGCTCTTGCTTCTGGTAAACAACGTGAGCGGCCGCTGCTTTTCGCCGCTTGCTCAAAATTCGCACGGGCCGATCTGGCAGGCCGGTTTCCAGAGAGGGGACGGTCTGGGGTGAAACCGGGCCTTCCGTCACGCGTTCCACCGTGGCTTCTCCGTCTTCGGTTCCTCTGGATGTGATCCCCGCGCCGAAAAAAAAAGGTTCAGGTTTTGGAAGAGTGAAGACTGATTAGCCAATTACCCCAGCGCTGCACAGGACGAGCGACATGCATCGGAATAAATTGAAACTTTTAAAGCCGGCACATAATTCAGGGGAACACGCATAAACAAGATAGATTTTGTGCGGTGCGACTTTAAATCCGACTGCAGTTTAGGCAACATGAATCATTTCCTCAAAACGCGGCTATATTTAATTCTTATTGCCGTGACCTAGGCCTAACCCTAACCCTAATTAATGGGTATTAGCAATAAACAGAGAAAATTAAAGGTCATCCTCCGTCATAATTAAGCTGCTGTTCCTGGTCCAGTGTTGAAGGCACGCTTTAATATGAAGCATGCCAATCAAACCCGAATTTGGTCTGCAGTGTATTCGTTAAAAAAAAATTTAAAAAAAGTTCACAAGTGACACAAATAACTCATTGGGCAGCCTGTCGTCATGACAAGAAACAGGAAGAGAGCCAGCCGGCTTCTGTGAACTCAGCAGGATACTGGAGAGAAAGGGAAATTTTATGTGAAACTTAATAAACTTAAATTGGCTTCAGATTAGTCAGCACTTTGCCGTGAAGATTACTCTCCCCCCCCGCCCCCCCCACCCACCCACCCTTCAAATTGCAAGAGTCACTTACAAAGTGAAACAGCATTGTGACATAATTGCATCGTTCAAGGTGAAGTTCTGTCGAGATGGCCTTTTGCTGACATGAGGCCATTTTCTCCAACATGCAAATTTAGGGACAGATTTTTTTTTTTTATATATATAACCTAATGCTGTTCAAGGCAGTCGGGGGCAGAGGAGGAATTAAAGGGAAAAGCCCACGCCCTCAGCCGGAGAAATGCTCGTCATCGACTGCCGAGCCTGACCTGCGTGCGGTAACTGCAGTTTCTGTGGTACGGGCTCACATCACTCTCAGTAAATATCGGGACTGTTCGCGATTCGTCTAACTGGTGGAGTCACTCCTAAACGAAGCAAGGGAAGCATTAGCACGCCGCTTTTCCTTTACAATCGCACAGAGAATAAAAATGATCCGATTTTTTAAAATGTGAAGAGATATTGGTGGTCTGAGATCAACCGACTCGACCACAGCAAAAGAAAACGACAGATTGACAAGCATGGTATGAATAAACAGATGAATAATATTATTAAGAGCTAGCATTCATTCCACTGCTAGGAACGGGGGGGGTGCCATTTAGCCCCCAGTTACATCAATAACCTCACAGTTGCGCGGATTGGTAATTAAAAGGCTAGTGGCCTGGAAATAGTGGCCTCATTTGATGGAACTCAAACCCCATATATTAAAAAAAAAAAAAAAAACACCAAATTACAAAAGCAATACTAGGTTTTTGAAGCTTTAAGCCTATGGACATATTGATGTTGGATGAACACCCGGGGGGGTATCTTGTTGTAATGGTCCCGGGTCACACACTGACATGCGTTTGATTACGTCACACCCCCCCCCCCCCCCCCCAGTCCCAGCTTTCTATACTATGGATATGGAGGAATCCTGAAAAAAAAAGTAAAAAATAAAAATCTTTTTTTATTTATATCGTTAAAAAAAAATGAATGGCCATAGCTTGGTATCTCTGGAACTGCTGGATTGAAGAGAATACCCAGAATATCATCATTGATTGCAATAATATATGTGTATGCATTCTGTATAGTTTTGTGTATGCACATACATTACACACACACACACACACACACGTGCACACACGCACACGCACACACACACACACACGCGCGCGCAATACGTACACAAATACATATTCCAGACATTACACTATGATTTAAGAGACAGTAAAAGTTGTCAGTGCCATAAAAGTGGGGAAATTAAAATAAAACTCATGTCATGAGTGTCTTTAAACACAAACTGCTTTCGAGAAAAAGGTAATCTGCCGTATGTGGATTCATTTACAACCATTTTGTCCCCCCACAGTGAAAGGGAGGCCTGGTGATGTTGCCTTGGATCGGAGCCAGGTTTGAAATGTGACATAATGAAGTGAAACCAGGCTAATGTGACATTTCAATTGTATAATTGTCGCGAGTTCACTCATCTCCAATTTCTAAAAGTGCCTGAGTCAGGAGGCTTAAACAAGTACACCAAAACTATAAGCGATGTTGGCATAACACACATTTTGGATTACTGCAGAGAGACTCAGTGCTTCCGCCCGTACAACAGGTGAACCAAGAATATCAGGGAGTTCTTGTGAAAAATGCCATTCACTGGGGCCCAGCTGTGGCTTCCTAGCTGCTGAGCCCAGCTGAAGTAGAACATATTCGTACAGCAACAGATCCGATGTTCACGTTGAGAGGCACCAGATCCCGGAACAGCTGGTAAATGGAAGGGAATTGTGACATCACACTCATGTGTAGAGTCCCCAGGCGGACTTCCTGAGTGTTGAAGAGTGGACAGATTCCCAGGACTGAAGACAGAACTCTACAGGGACATATATTCAATGTCGAAGATTCCACCAGTGAAATTGATGGTGTTTGCATTTGGGCAGGGTCGCAGGTGGATATGGATGGAGGTTGGGTATCCGAGCCCACATGGACACTCAAACGCACAGGGCATCCCAAAGCACCAATCTCACACACCGTGGCACCGGGACTGTCATATAATGCAGCTGTGCTTGGCCCAACAGCCTATAAAACTCCACAAATGCACGAGCGACCATGCCTGTACACAGGAGAGGAAAGGATACTCGATACACCTGACTCTGTGCTGTTAAAATGTAAACTTTTCTCCACAGGGCTCCAGTATCAGGCACAGTTTACTGTAGGCTCAGAGGCAGTACTGTTCTAATGTCATAAGACACACAGAGACATCATTTAGATAAGCAGCGTACGCCAAATGTTACATCTATAAGAATAAAACCCGGCAGATATTTCTACAGTAACACGGCCTCCGCAACACGCAGGGAAACGAAGATGTGAGCTTATACCAGGCATACATTCCCGCCGAAACGTTTAATGCAAATCAGTCTGTCGGTCTGCCATCAGAAGCGCAAAGAAAATATTCTCCGCAGTAAAGCACGCTGTGACCCTGAATGTCAAACCCGTTATTAACACCAAACAGAAGAAGGCGGCGTGCTCTCCCGCGTTTTCGGCGAAAGCCGCCATTTCTCAGACTTTTGGCTCCTCTGTCAACTGCGGCTGAACCCATGTGACGAGGGAAATTTGTTCACTAAAATATCACGGCAAGACGGGGCATAAATATTTGATGCTCTATTAGTGCCCTCGCAGAAGACATTTCTTTTTTTTTTTTAAAAAGAAAAAAAAACGACCTGCCCTTTCTCTGAACACACCTTTCTTTAAAAACAAATCCAAGGCCTTGCTTACAACGCGGGACTAAATACGGCCCTGTGTGTGTGTATGTGTGTGTGTGTGTGTGGTTTCACAAGAACTCTAAAAGCATCTTTTCATTTAAAAAAAAAAAAAAAAAAAAATGAATATTTTATTCACGGAACTTCCGTCGAACGGTTCTGAATTATACATAAAGCCAAATTGTTGATAATGAGAAACGCAGATCGGGTGGGGGGGTTAACGGGGGGGGGAACGGGATCGGGGGGGGGGGTGGGGGGGGGGGGTAATATCGTAAAGACATCCGAGTCGCAACGCCGCGCCGCGGTGAGGAATGGCAGCCGGCGCACAATAGATTTTGGTCTCGGGTTACCTCCGCCGGTCATGGAGCTTTTAGGCTCGCCTTTCACCGCCATGACGGTACAGCCCAAATCCCAGAGCTTTTATGATTAATTAGTCCCCGAAGTACACAACTCCTCCTGGAAAGAATTGGAAGAAGAGGGGGAGGAAAAAAAAAAAAAGACATTTTCACACAACGCTGCTGCTGTGCGGCTGAAGAGACTAGAAAGAGTGAAAGAGTGAAAGAGCGAAAGAGCGAAAGAGTGAAAGGAAGGAAATATCCCCGGGTCCGTACCTGCCCGGGTGCGCTGACAGCACCGTGAGAGAGCACGGAAACTTCTGGCCTTTCTTTAATGCGGCTTCGGCTTATGAGTAATTGCGCTACAGCCTTTAAAATGGCTGGCATGGTATGGCTTCCTGTGATGTGTAAAATCTCACTGAGGCTGTGAGGTGGCGTTTGTCTGAGATGGAAATTCTGTGGACGATAATTTAATTCACAAGTTGTAGAAAAATCCCGCGGTCTGAGGACGCGGAAATTCTGCGGACGCCAGATGAGACCGCCATGCTGGTGGTGTCACAAGCTTACGAGAGGTTTCGTTTTGCTCCCAGAAGAAAACAAAGGACGACTTTAACCCATAAGATTTTAAAAAGGCCATATAAATAACAGCTATTTAAAGCAGAAAACACATTTTGTGAGCATATTCTCTCCGTAAGCTGCACTTTGAGCTACCACACAGATCAGAGGCAGGAGAAATGGTGGGGAAAAATGGTGCATTCTGGGTTCAGAGGTGTCGTGTGCCGTTCAATCTCTTTAACCCGGCCATCCCCCCACGCACCCCCCCAACGCCCCCCCCCCCACGGCAACTGTTCAATGCAACTTTCCGAGGGGAGTGCCGTATATTTCTAATAACGGCTAAATTAAGTAAAAGCTTTGAAATGCTGGGAGCGACCGTGATTGACAATTCCACTGAAAGTGCGGGAGAGTTTGTCGATATTCATTTTCTGCGACCCAAAGGAGAGTCCCGGGCCGGCGGGGGCCGGCGGGGTCATTTGTCCACCCCGGGCCCGGCCGAGGCACTCCACCGCAAGCCCCGCCCCCCAAAAGCCGACCCCCACAGGGCACCCGGGCCACGGCCTCCACCTCTGACCCCTGAAAACCGATGACCTCATCGGACGGACATCTCAAGCCAGGGTCCATCAGACAGACCGAGTCTCTGTCACACAATGCATTTCTGCTGAGGATTTACGCCCGCGAGGAATTTACACAGAAAGTACAATATGCTTTTTTTTTTTCCCCCACAATGAGGGATGGGGTGAGTGTACCAAGGCATTTCCATATCACATGAGTGCATATTATGCAAAAGGACGTGAGAAATATACTGAAAGATATGAAAAACATAATTCCTATCTCCCCTGAAGTTAACCTTTTCACGTTTTTTTTTTTTTTTTTTTACAGAAAGTGTAACTGAAATGAATGACCACACTATCTTTGAATATTTCCCCATAAATATTACAAAGCATCCACTGTGACAGTTGTCAACGATCTGCAAACTGAAAAAGTCTCAGTTCCTCTTATAAATTCAAGCAGATTCTTGACAGTAATATTACATTTGGTGGGAATTCCAGTTCCTGTATTGAGGCTTTATGTATAAATCTGAATGAATAAAAAAAAAACAATTAATCTGGTATGTAATCTGGAAAGGGCCATTTTTTAAAATGGAACAAACCCACACACACGGACCCATAACCCCAAAATGAGATTACACACGGTGCCGAACCCCAGCTGACTCCAAACGTGCTTTCACGCGAATCGTATTTGCGTTAGACGGCGAAGCACAGAACCCCGGGACGATCTCACCTTTTTTCTTCAGAAAGGCCCTCCTGGTGGCCATGGGACTCTGGCGGACCTTTGGGTTCTGCAGGAACTTCACCGCCGTGCCGATCTGTCAAAACAGGGAGGGGGGGGGGGGGGGGGGCATTTTAAAAGATGAGCAGCGACCCGAAATCTCCCACATGCCCGGCCCGCGTCCACGGGGGGGGGGGGGGACGATACACAGGCCGCACACTTCAGGGAGATGGTTTTGCTTAAAAGCCAAAAAAAAAAATTTTTTTTTTTTTAAACTCCCTTCAAATTGGGCGCGCGAGGCGGGAACGTCTACAGCCGCAAAGCCCCGAGGCTCCAGACGCGCGGCTGGAAGAGCTTCCTTTACGAGACGGGCGTGCTCCATAAGCCCGTTTAATTGGTCAGTAACTTCTGACAGATTCCCAAAAGTGTGCACGGGAGGACTCCTCTCCCTCCACTCTCGGACCGCCGGGCCACGAAGAGATCAGCAGTTATAGGATTAGCCCATCAGGGTTTGGTGAACAAATGGAGCCAGGAGTTTAATTTGCTATTGCCCTCTTTAAGACAAATTCTCCACCTAGAGTGCGCGCAGGGGGAGGGGAGGGGGGGGGAGAAAATCCATACTTAAATGTTGAAGTGCTCATCTGTATCTAATATCTAAAAGAATACTTTGCTAAAAAACTTCGGTAATTCCCAAGGTTAAAAATACACTGTGATCAAATCATGAGAGCAGACTGTTGTAATGACTTAAAAAGTTAATGCACTAGAAAATTAAATAGCACCGGCATACCGGTCCCTGAAGTTGTAAGTGCATGGCATTTATCGATTCCTCTGCGTTTTTAACCGAAGACCTCACACCCCTGGCGTCCTACCTTAGCTACCTAAGGTTTTTTTTTTCCCAAGAATTTTTTAAAAAAAGTGCTGCTTCCTTTAGTGGCCTTAAAAAAAAAAACATGGACGTGAAGTGGGTAGGTCCGAAGTGGATGCTTTTAAAATATGGACGTATGAGAAATAATACCTGCTCGACACCGCGGGGGGGGGGGGGGTGATGTACAAGGAAAGGTATGCCTGAGACCCACTTGTTATCGCACCTGCGGTCCCCGTGACTCAATTGTAAAAGTCATCTCTCTAATAGGTTGAGAGGTTCTGATCATTGTTCTTTTTCTTAAAGTGGCAAAAGATAAAAAGTGATTGAGTGGGGCTGCCTGTCCATAATTCGTTTTGGATAATGCATTGCATATACTAAAGGCCCGTTTTTAAATCCAAAAATGATTACATTTTCAAAAACAGCTGAAGATCACACAACAGAGAGTGCCTGTCTAAATGACCGTATCCTTCTTCTTTAACGCACAAAGACAAATAGTGCGGCGAAGATGGGTGCGCGATAAAGGGAATCGCAACGATTTTCTGTAGCCTGTAACTTCCAATAAAACCTATCATTAGCAAACCATCTGAGGCAACAGCTCGCTAAAAATAATTCAGCCGACGGAACAAAACCACGGTCAAAGGATCGTCCATTTTTCAAATTAAACAGATCAATTATAAGCTAAAAACAAAAAAGAAATAAATAAACGCTCAATAAATTTATCCAAAAATAGGAATTATTCAGTGGACCGCAAAGACGGTACAGACGCAGACATCTAAATAAACACAAGCCCTTTGCTTTTCAAACTTAACAAACACATTTAAAAGATTTAGGTCCGCGGGATTGTAGCGTTGCCGTGACATTAGTGTGACCTTTCGAGCACACGAGGGCTACACAGGCGGCGTGGAAATTCCTGGATCTCTACACGCTAGCAGCTCATTAGAGCCAGTCATCCGGAACTTTCATTGTGACAAGCAGATTAAAGAATTGGCACAGCGATTCCCCCACTGGAAGGCTGGGAAACAACAGAGTTACTGTAAATAAATAAATAAACAAATGAATGAATGCCCCGGAATAAACAATGGCTTCGGTAACAGGGTGCTGCGTTAAGTTCTGTTTCGAGAGTTTTCACTTCTTGACAAAACGCGTTTAGTTGAGTCAATAAAAGAGTCGGGTTATTAGTGTGCGAGAAACGAAGGGGGGGGGGGGGCATGGGGGTGACACACGAACCTACCGAACAGAGAGCAGATCTGGTGGGGTTTTAAAAAAAAAAAAAAAGTTTCAAATGAAAACTGCAATCACTTTCGCCAAAACTATCCGCATTTAAATAATTTCAATTGTTGATGGCTTTAGATTGATTCAAAATGTGAAATAAAAAAAAATCAATTGTAAACATACCCTGGAAATGACCGTGCCATTGACTGCCATTTTCATCAGTATAAATAGACTTATTGCCACAGGAATAGAGAGCATTGCAGCGCAGGCAAAACAAATGATGGTGAAACTGTACACTTCTGAGGTAAAAACTGCACATTCAGCACCGCCCGTGGGATGCATTTTTCACCATTCTGTATGACTCAGGTTATTCAATTATTGTAAATAAAAGTTTCCTCTGGTTTCTGAAAATGTTTAACGCATTAGCTAACCTGCCCTTACCATGAAATATATTTAATGTGTTAAATTAATTATACAATTATAGATTCTCTGTTGTGAATTTGAACAAAAACATTTTAAAAGCAGCATTTCAGAGGGACCTTGATTCATCGTCAAAGAGCTTTGTGTGTTTTTTTAAAGTTATTACTTTATCAATGTACATACATTGTATAATTAATTTATAACTAGTGTTGTATAAACAAAAGTATGAGCTTTTTCCCTTCCGTACTGCAATAATTGTGAAAACTATGAAAGTGTGAGAACACTCAATGCCACTTAAAAATCAAAACTCGTTCCCTGCTTCTGATAAGACTACGTATCTGAATGAGGTCATCACATACCGTCACTATTACACATGCCAATTAAATTGTTTGTGGCATTTTGTGCTTCGTGAACTTCAATCAAAAACAAATAATTAAAAATAAAAATAAAAACCAGAAACCAGAAAATCAAACAAAAAAAGGAGCGTTACAGGAAAAATCCGGCCAAAACCATTTCAAAACGAGGTACTGAGCACTGCGGACGTAGCTTGTGAAAAAAACATTCAAGTACCACGACAAAACAAAAGAAAAGTTTAGCCGATTTATCTCAAAATGGGTGTGGGCAGAATCCATTTTGTTTTCCTAGCAGACGGGAGGAGGGGTGTCCATTACAGTGAGAGAGTTGTGTTGGATCTTCTGGGGCAGGAAAAGTGCTCATTTCTTCACAGATGACGTAGCTGCTTTAGGCAAGTTCCACCCAGACATCTCAATCAATTATAACCACATTGCGCAGGTTTTAGTCTTGTCTAGTTATTGACGTATAGATCATTGTTGTTGTAGCGTAAGGAAGTACACACACACTGCGCTCGCAAAGAGGCCTGTTTCGCCCCTTGTATGTGCCGTTACACATCTGATTGGACAGGAGAAACATCAACCCGAATTAAAAGGCGGGTCCATCCACGGCAGCCTCAGCGAATACCGGTAATATATTTCTCGGTTCATAACCATTATTTTTCTAATGCGTCTTCTAAGGCTAAAATTGCTAATGCACCAGAGTGCTCCCCCATCTTAACCAATAATCTTTACAAATGAGATAAGCAATAAAGTGTCAGGTATAACTGAAAAAGAGGGGAAAACTCAATCACTGGAGAACGCCCACATTAAACAGCGAGCCCCGAGCCCGGCGCGCTTGATGAGAGAACAGGGCTTTGCCGTCGTCAGAGCGCCCTTATTAAGTTTGAATCGGACTGAGATTTAACAGTGCACTTTTCTTGACATTTTCGCCCTCAAAATTTATATCCGAAAAGGAGCAGAACCCTCCGGCAAATCTAATTTCGCCCGGAGGGGGTTTGACGAGGGCCGTTCTTTACAGGAAGTGGCACCATGACATCACGCGGGGCGATGCTCTTCTGAGCAGCACGCGCCTGAATTACTTTGGGCCTTCGCTCTCTGTTTCTCAAATTTTACATTTCACTCAATTCACTGAACGGGATCAGAAAATGAACAACAACAAAAAAAAGTATAAAATAAATTCTTCTGTCCTGGGTTGGTGGTCATTTAGCCATAAGACAGTGCTCCAGTGGTACACAGGGAGCGACACCATGGCAAAGTCTACATTTTGCCAAAAATAAAAGTTTCTGATGTATTGGAATATAAATTATCATGAAGGACTGAGGGAACATGATTTTAATTAGCAATTTCCAGCGGCCCCTTTGCTGCTTGAAGCCAGTACATGCATTTGATCTTTTAAAATACGATTATACGATCTTTCAAAAAAACTAAAAATTTTGAACGATAAAACATATAAGGATTGTTCCACTCGGAGATATCGCCATAGAAACACCGCATACGAAATTGAATATTTCCTGAGTGGCTTTTTTGGGGTGAGCAGAAGCCAGACTCATTTCACGATTTTGGGATCCAACACAAACTACCAAAAGCTGACCCAACGCAGAGAACACAGTATTGTGAAACGAAACTCTCACATATCGGTGTGTGAAAAACAGCCCATGAGGGAGAACAGGAGTCTCAGCACTGTTACACCCATACACGTCTAAGCATTACATTACATTACATTACATTACAGGCATTTAGCAGACGCTCTTACCCAGAGCGACTTACACAACTTTTACATAGCATTTTACACTGTATCCATTTTATACAGCTGGATATATACTGAAGCAATTTCGGTTAAGTACCTTGCTCAAGGGTACAACGGCAGTGCCCTACCCGGGAATCGAACCTGCGACCTTTCGGTTACAGGCCCAGTTCCTTACCCACTGTGCCACACTCCGTCCTACCTAAGCATGAAGCACTAGGGAAGCAGGCCTCAATTCAAACTACATTCATCCTTAAATCTGACTCACGATGAAATGCTGATGCCGGATCTCTCTCCTTCCACCCCCACAAACGCACAACGATAACCAAACTAACCCGTTTTTGAATGCTTGCGTTTCTTTGTAAGTCAAGGTTAAGGACAAATCTTGCCTGAGCCTAGGTCAGTGACTCAGCCACACGAACTGGCATTTTTTGCATCAGTATAAATATCAGTATAAACAGGCTATTATTGCCATAGGAATAGAGAACATTGCAATGTGAACATTGCAGGAAAAACAAATGATGGTGAAACTGAACACTTCTGAGGTAAAAACTGCAGACTCAGCAGTGCTCACGGGACTTCCATCATTCTGTATGACTTCCGTTATTCAATTATTAAAAAATAAAACAGTTTCCTGTAGTTTCTGAAAAAGCTCGACATGCTCACTAACCCGTCCTTACCATCAAATATCTTCATTGTGTTCAATTAATTTGTTGCGCAATTAGAATAAATAAAATAAGATAAAAGCATTTCAGAGGAATCCTGATTCACTGTCACAGAGCTTGGCGTGTTTTTTAAGTTATTAATATGTGAATGTAATTACACGATTTATTCACAAATGATTTTACAGAAAGAGAAACACGCGTCTCAGCTGAAGTAACGTTTTTGCATTTTGGCCGTGTTTTCCAGGCAGACCCTTCGCGGCCTAATCCCTGGTGTTCGAGGGTAAAGCATTTTATTAGCAAACTAAAGCCTCCTTTTCAGGCTCCCATAAGCGTGAGCGTTACATTACGCTGCTTATTAGTCTGCCAGAAACCCCCTAAACACAGAAATTCAGGTTAAGCACCTTAGTCAAAGGGAATAACAACAGTTATCCACCTGTGACTTGAACCTGCAACCTCCTGGTTACGAATCCATGAACGACTGCCATGACATAGCGGCACGAGAGCTGACGCAAAGAATAATTCGGTTATCGCAATAATTATTTAGAATTATTATCATCTTAAACTGTTCCTGAATAACAGGCTACCTGCGACTGCACACTTTTTTATTTTATTTTATTCTTTGTGCGCGGTTGCTGTTAATGTGACACTACCCTGTACCACAGCGGCAAAGGGCGCGCGTGTGTTGGTGTGTAATTACCGACGCTCCTGGAGAAGCAGAGATCATGGCCGAGCGGGCGGGCGGGGCGGGCGGGGCGGGCGGGCGGGCGAGCGAAGGCTGGGGGGATGACGGAGGACGACGCTAAAAGGAAATCATTAGCAAGTCTGGGATCCAGCCTCAGTGCGAATCAATTCATTTCAAATTGCCCTGTACATTTGTGGAGAGGCATCGCTGATATAATAAAAGGGCTCATAGACAAGGAGAAATTGTGTTAAGCCGGTCTCAAATTCCTCCCAAACAATGGTTTGTAGGAGAGAGAGAGAGAGAGTGGGAGAGCAGGAGAAAAAAAAACGAGTGAAAGAAAAAAAAAATGAAGCTCTATTTTAATTAGCTGGCTCCGTGAGTGATTCGATCACAGAGGCCAAGTTGCCTTAGATGCTTTCAGCGCGATGCGCTCTGATACTGGAACCCCGAAGATGGAATGGGCCTCTGATGCAATTAGGTACTTCCCCTCTTCCTCTAACAAAGCTGATGCACTGAACGGTGTTTCTCATCCTTTAAAAGTACATCTTTAAATGGCCTTCTAATTATGACACGTCTTTTCCGCTAAAAAGGACCTTTCGCGCCGGGATGGGGCAGCCCCAGGGAACAGAGGGGCAGGCCGGACTGCACCCCGCGTTGACCCTCGCCCCAACTCGCCCCCCCCCCCCCCCCCCCCGAGACGGAGTACCACACGTCCCTCTTAGACACTCAAGCGCACTGCTATTACATACACAGCTCACTGGGGGGGGGGGGGGGGGACGACTCCTGACCTTTCAAACTCTTTTGTTTAGAATCACTTGTTCGGTTGTCATCCACTACAATGGACTGTACTTTTTTCCCATACACATAGTGTACTGTACCTCTGTGTACTTTTCATGCTGTTTCCACAGATGAAATGTTCATAAACACACAAAAGAAAGAAAGTCATCCGCAACTCGTTAAGGATAAACATGACATTAACTTTACAGAATGGAATTCATCATAGTTACGATCTTTCTAAATAGCTTTGAGAGATAATTACGCAGCCTTTTCAATATTTTGGCAAAAAAAAAATTAAAAATTATGAGCCATTAATACAATACAACCAAACGAGAAAGAACAGCCTAATCTAATCACTATGGAGATATATCCCTAACTTCAAAAACAATTAACTGAGGCAAGAAATGGGGTTTTCCATCATAAGGATGGTGAGTTCATATTCATTAAAGATTAAAAAGGTTCCATCGGAAGTTCGGAACTGAAAGGTCGAAAAGAACAGATCTAAGTACGACAGAAAAACAAAGTCATGGAAAACTCCACTGACGTTTGCTTCGGAAAGATAAAAATAACTGAAGCTGACTGAACGTGTGTGCGTGTGTGTGTGTGTGTGCGTGTGTGAGAAAATCTCAGCTCACCAGGCAGTGCGACAAACACAAGATAAATTTTGCTATTCCAAAGTGCAAAAACGAACATTTTTTAACTGACGCAAGTGCTACAGTCTAACTTTCCATGTGGTGAGTGTCTTCCACACAGGCCATGATAAACTCACATAACGTGGCCTAGCTGAGGTAGAGCTGTGAGCCCCTGTCACCATGTCGCGACGGGACTCGTGTCATGACATCAGTCGCGATACGATACACTCGCACAATCCAACAGGACACTGTCCTCCTACACAACAGAGCAGACTTTCATTCAAGACTACAGGCACAGTAAAGCTACGTCCTTCTTGCACAAAACAAGGAACAATCCTTTTCATGAAATCAGAACAGGCCGCAGATGTATAAGGCCGGGAATGAAGCTTTTTTCCGGAGCTGGCGCTGAAAGCCGAACCTGAGCCTCAATCGTGCAGCTTCTCATTCAAGGAAAAAAAAAAAGTGTCAAGCGCTTTTGCTGTTACAAGAGCGCGGAGGACGCGTGCGTGTGGTAAACTCCATGTCGTAATGATTCAGACAAGCTTATTAAGCTCACTGCCGGCCCAGTACGGAGAGATCCATCAATACTTTATCGGCATTCCGGGAGAACGAGAATGTTGGCATGCGGCGGCGGCGGCGGCGGCGGCGGCGGCGGCGGCGGTTCAAATCCCGGATATTCAAAACGTCGTCTTTTTCCGCAAAAACGTTCGGGAGGAACGCCGGGGGGGGGAGACAGAAAAAGCACGCCTTTCACCCCGAAACTTTAATCCAGCTTCGGTGCTTTACTGTAACTGTGTGTGTGTGTGTGTGTGTGTGTGTGTGTGTGTGCGCGCGGTGTGTCCAGCAGACAGGCACGCAGCCTGACACACACACAGCGAGAACAAGCTCAGCAATGCCCTGTCAGCAGAAAATAAACTCCGTACAGGACGTCCCAAACGGACCCTGGAAGCTCGTCGTCTGCACAGACGCGCATAAACCTCAGCCCTCTTTCAGGGACCGGCACCCCGGGACTCTCCTAAAACCAGGAGAAGGGTGCTGACCGAGGGCCACAGCGTCCCCCTCGCCCCCATGGCAGGGGCGTTCAGAGCCGGACACACACCTCTCTCACTCTCTCTCTGTCTCTCTATATATTTCTCTCTGTCTCTGTCTGTTTCTCTGTCTCTCACTCTCACTCTCTCACACTCGCTCTCTCTTACTCACACACTCTCTCTTGCTCTCTCTCGCTCTCACTCTCACTTTCTCGCTCTCTCTCGCTTTCTCACTCTCACTCTCACACTCTCTCTCCCACTCTCTTTCCTTCTCTCACCCTCTCTCACACTCACTCTCTCCCTCTCTCACCCTCTCGCCCTTTCTCACTCCCTCTCTCTCTCACACCTGGCAGAAATATTCCACTTTCCCCTTTCCCGCTCAGGTAACAGAGGCCCAGAGACTGGGGGGGGGGGGGCGCAGACCGGCGTTTTCGGGAGATTAAAGGTCGCGGGAGACTGATCCGCGCGACCCGCGCTCCAGAAGGGGAGCAGCGCCGCGCGGAAGGCTGCTCAGCCGTCGCCGCCGCCGCCGTCGCCACAAAAGCATCCCGCGGCCTCTCTGCGGCAATCCCGTAATGGATACTTCCTGCGCTCCTCGATTGGTCAAAATGTTTTCATACAATAATTTAATTCAGAAACACTTTTACAAAGCAAGAGTAATCAATTTTAATTAGTTGATTTTTTTTTTTTTTCAATCGCATAAAATTTAATGTACTGCCATCGATCTCCTTTGTTCTTTAATGCAGTGCTGCTTTCCTGTAATCCGAGGCCCGCTTCACTTTTTTTTCTTTTTTTTGACTTTTACAGTCAATGATGACATTCGGTGACAGGCCGCGCCACGTGCCTTTCAGATCCCGCAGAGGGGGCGGGACTTCGTGAAGCACGGGCCAACAGCACGGACGTGCATGTGGACTCGCTACATCAACAGGCAACTGCAGAGATCCCAATGACTCATACATGCTAAAAGAGACATAAAATATGTGCGCACAATACTAATTCTTACACACACGCCTACACACACTCTAACAAAGATACCAGACTTGAACTGAAAGTGTAAGATACAGACACTTTCACACAGGCAGAAACCCAGAGCAGATATGCTCATGTATACGCACACACACTGCGTACCACTGAGGTACATGTGTTAAACACATCATGATACAACATGCTCAGGCTGAAGAGAGAACACACACAGACACCCCCACACACACACACACACACACACACAGAGACACCCCCACACACACACACACACACACACACACAGACACCCCCACACACACACACACACACACCCCCCCACACACACACACACACACACACACACACACAAAGAATCACGCCCTGACGCAGGCGTGTTTTCACACATGCACAGGGCACACGCACACGCGTGTTCACGCAACCACCTGGGCCGTTAAACCCAGCTCTGCGCTGCACAGGCTCTACACTGCACAGGCTCTACGCTGCACAGGCTCTACGCCGCACAGGCGCTACGCTGCACAGGCTCTACGTCGCACAGGCACTACGCTGCACAGGCTCTATGCCACACAGGCGCTAAGCTGCACAGGCTCTACGCAGCACAGGCTCTATGCTGCACAGGCGCTATGCTGCACAAGCGCTACGCCGCACAGGCGCCATGCTGCACAGGCTCTACGCTGCACAGGCGCTAAGCTGCACAGGCTCTACGCAGCACAGGCTCTACACTGCACAGGCGCTACGCAGCACAGGCTCTACGCCGCACAGGCGCCATGCTGCACAGGCCCTAAGCTGCACAGGCGCTACACTGCACAGGGTATACGCTGCCCAGGCGCCATGCTGCACAGGCGCCATGCTGCACAGGCCCTACGCTGTACAGGCGCTACACTGCACAGGCTATACGCTGCCCAGGCGCCATGCTGCACAGGCCCTACGCGCCGGATCTCTGCCCTTCGCCATGATGAGAGACTAGAACCCTTCACATCCAATCAGCCGACGGAAGCCACAGGGAAACGGCATCCGGGGGCAACAGCGTGGAGCTCTGCGTCCAATCGGCACGCGCGTAGGTTTGTTTGTGAGCAGCAGCAGCGCCGGCGTGTCAAACGCAGCGTGCGCTCAGGAGACCCTCTCCCTCGTCCGCACGCAGAGAGGAAGAGCGATGCGCGCGTCACTACGGAAACCCGGCCTTACAGCGCCCAGCACGCAGGCTAGCAGCCGGGGGAACGTAACGCTAGGCCCGCCATACCGCCAAAGCACAGAGACACAGAACCAGGGGCGGGGCAGCAACTGGCATGCGGAGACACCCTCTCTAGCCCCGCCCCGAGGATGACCTAGTGCGGTTGAAAACCGGTCGCCGTTTTTAAATGTATTTCAATAAATGCTCTTTACTAATTTCTACTCTGCACAAGAGTGCCTGAAGTTTTTATTTGTTATTTTTTATGTTAGACTACTGCAGTCTTATTCTTCAAGAGCACCTTACAACACCTGGAGTTCACCAAGGCCTGGTTTATTTTTTGAGCACATGGTGTCTCTATCCCTCCTTTTTATTTGATATACAGACTCCCTTTTGAGTTTAACGCGACAATCGAGACTCACCAGTCAACAATCAATTACTGTATTTAGATTCCTCTCTCAACTACTGTCTAATGGCTGCCACTTCCTTCCCTCTTCCTCCACAAAAACAGAAGCACTAATCATCCAGTCTCAGATCAGCAAACGGCGCGGCCCCCGAAAGGGTAAGAGCTGGTGGCACGACCCTCTGGCAGGGTGACCCTGCCCTGCGCAAGCACCACGGAGCGGAGCGGAGCGGAGCAGCCAGCCCAGCGCCCGGGCTCAGTCACTGAAGATTAACACCGCCATCTACTGGCGGAGGGCGGCGCTGCAGGCAGGGGCTCGCTCCCCCACAGTCGGCGCTGTCAGGACCGATTAGGTGCGACCCGACGCGGCGGGGCCTGGCGTTTAAAGAGGTGCTCAGCCGAAAATCACGGCCGCATGATCGAGGGGGTGGGGGTGGGTGCGGGTGCGCACCACGTGACGGCCTAACCCCCCTCTTCGTCCCCGTCACCCTCACAGACACACAGAAAACTTTGGGGTGGCTGGGGAAGGGGAGGAAAACCCTCAAAACCTCCAATACTCATAAAGTGCATGAACATGGGGTTGACTCAGAAGCACCAAGAAGCATTCGGGCGCAGGTGAGACCCTATTTGACGGGACAGGAGAACCAAGTCCGTGCCGTACCTTCAGAAGAACATCGGCTTGTGACCAAACCAGGTGAGAAGGCGAGCCGTTTCTACAGCTCACCTGAAACGGCCTGCTCAGATTAGGGCATGGCAGATGCACAGCAGAACAGCAGCAGTGGAGCTCTTTGATTTGCAGGTGAGAGGGTGGAACCCTGGACCAGCTCGCTGCGGGGCCTCTGAGACACACCTGCCTGCCCGTGGCGTATCATTACCCCCCTTTCTGCCCGGCCACCAAATAAAAGGCCCTTTCCAACAAAGGCCCGTCTGATGGCTCGACCCCGCCCTAAACGAGAACATCAAAAAACGGTTCAGATTTTTTTTTTTTTTTTTTAAAAACAAAAAACACAGGCGCTCGTGATCAACGTGGTCGCCGCTGCGGGAGTTCAGAAACGCACGTCTGTCGAAAGAATCCCGTTTTCCCGGGAAGCCGAGCCAAAACTCTCGGGTTCTTCGGCATACCTGCCCCAAAAAAACAGCCGCGCGACGACAACGCACGACCCAGACAGAAACCCGCATTTCGGCTCCTCCGCCGTTTACACCCGTCTACGGAGATCAGGCTTCAGGGTGACGCAGCTGTTGGAGGAATATCACGCTTGCGGCGCGCACACACACACACACACACACACACACACACACACACACACACACACACACACACACACACACACACACACAGGCACGCCTCTCGCGCCAACGGGACAGCCCCCCAACGGTGGGACAAGGGGAAACTCGTAGCAGGTCTTGCTACTCGATTTTAGCAAGTGGGTGAAATCGAAAATACGCCCCCTGCGATTACCACGGTGACAGAGTGAACATACACTCCCCAAAAAGGCCAGGCTTGGTCTCTTGGCCATTTAGGATCAACGGTTCATAACCACCGCAAACTCAGCTGGTTGCTAAGGGCAGCACGCACAGCCAGGAAAGCAGTAAAGACGTGTAGGGATATAGCCACAGAGCCCGGATAGGTGCCAATGACAAGCCTGCATCGGTGAGGGAGAAACAACCTTCAGCCAGTGCCAATGTCCACAGAGCCCTCACAGATGCCCTGAGGCCCCAGTAAAAACAGATTTTAAAGGGGAACCCGTACAACGAGGACATTCGTTCGCCGGCTCCCCTCAACGCACACCTCCCCTGAACTCCTCAGACCTGGCTCACCTGCTTTAAAACAGAGGGCTGAAATGAGAACATAACCCATTTCAATCTCAAACGTACATGACTGTTTTGATTTGCTGTCGAGTGTTACGGAACAGCAAGCGCTCATTAATATCAACCTGAAAATCAGAGGCCGTGATTGGCCGTGCCAAAAAAAAAAAACAATGACTTCATACGCTTTGTGTACTATAGCGAATAGCCGCGCGTACATTTTGCATCACCTGACTGCCGGTGCGACAGCTCTGCCATGTTAACACCGTGATCTGCTGTGTAAGCGGTCTTTATTTAAGCCGGACGGCGGGCCAATGGCCACTGGACGCCGTAGAGGTGGGAAGGCCGCCAGCTCGGAGTGGTACCGTACGATGAACAGTGCGCTAAGGGGGCGGGGCCAAATCGACCTTTGACCCCAAACCCAAGGGCAGGAGAGTGAGAATGTGGTACTTGTCTGTAGTTTGGAAAGAGGACTGGGGGAGGGGGGGGGGGGTGTTGGCTCTGGCTCTTGCTATCACACACAAGGCGAGTGGTGGAAGAGTGTGAGTGGTGATTTAATGGGACCCTGGGTGCTAAGACAGAGACATGACACGCTCTGCTCCAGTGTCACGCTGTGGCATGTTAAGTTGGAGGGGGGGGGGGGGGGGACGGTGGGGGGGGGGGGGGTCGAGCTGAGCTGGCAGGCTGCTCAGTGACAGACACACACCTGTTCTGACATTTTCTGCCGACCTTGACACAGAAAACACATGACAATGCCACTCTCCACATTCCCAACGGAGAAGCTCTGTCTGAACTCGGGGGGGGAAAGACACACACACAAGGGGACAGGCACACACACACACACACACACACACTCACTCACACTCACATACTCTCACACACACACATACTTGCAAACTCACACACACACACACACACACACACATTCACACTCGCAAACTCGCAAACTCTCACACACATGCTCACACATGGCATAACACATGATTAGGGAGACAAAGAGCAGTCCGGTGCCACACCCGCGATAAATAAAGAAAAGCCAGTGCGATACAGTGTGTGCCCGGGTACAGGGTCTGACTTGATTAAAGAAGCAAGAACAGCTGATAGTCATTTAAGTGTGGTGCTGCAGGTCATGCCCACAGGTGTGACTGAAGGTATGTGATGATCTGATGGACCGATGACCCACCGCAGACTGGACTGACACCAGACCAGCCCTGCTCTGTGTGGTCTATCAGGGTGGTCTACAAGCTCTGCCATACACCTGACATCAGACCAGCCCTGCTCTGTGTGGTCTATCAGGGTGGTCTACAAGCTCTGCCATACACCTGACATCAGACCAGCCCTGCTCTGTGTGGTCTATCAGGGTGGTCTACAAGCTCTGCCATACACCTGACATCAGACCAGCCCTGCTCTGTGTAGTCTATCAGGGGGGTCTACAAGCTGGCTCCACTGTACATCTGACATCAGACCAGTCTGCTCTGTGTGGTCTACCAGAGGGGCCTACAAGCTCTGCCATACACCTGACATCAGACCAGCTCTGCTCTGTGTGGTCTATCAGAGGGGCCTACAAGCTCTGCCATACACCTGACATCAGACCAGCTCTGCTCTGTGTGGTTTATCAGAGGGGCCTACAAGCTCTGCCATACACCTGACATCAGACCAGCTCTGCTCTGTGTGGTCTATCAGAGGGGCCTACAAGCTCTGCCATACACCTGACATCAGACCAGCTCTGCTCTGTGTGGTCTATCAGAGGGGCCTACAAGCTCTGCCATACACCTGACATCAGACCAGCTCTGCTGTGTGTGGTCTATCAGGGGGGTCTACAAGCTCTGCCATACACCTGACATCAGACCAGCCCTGCTCTGTGTGGTCTATCAGAGGGGCCTACAAGCTCTGCCATACACCTGACATCAGACCAGCCCTGCTCTGTGTGGTCTATCAGGGCGGTCTACAAGCTGGCTCCACTGTACATCTGACATCAGACCAGTCTGCTCTGTGTGGTCTATCAGAGGGGCCTACAAGCTCTGCCATACACCTGACATCAGACCAGCCCTGCTCTGTGTGGTCTATCAGAGGGGCCTACAAGCTCTGCCATACACCTGACATCAGACCAGCCCTGCTCTGTGTGGTCTATCAGAGGGGCCTACAAGCTCTGCCATACACCTGACATCAGACCAGCCCTGCTGTGTGTGGTCTATCAGGGGGGCCTACAAGCCCCACTGTACACCTGAAACCAGACCAGCTCTGCTCTGTGTGCTCTATCAGACTCTACCATACACCTGAAAACAGACCAGACCAGCCCCGCCCACAACCCCTCCCCTGGCCCCACCCCTCCACTCCACTCCACTCCACTCCACGCCCCACACAAAGCCCCATGGGAACTCTGCTTTTCGCGGGGACTGCACACGCTGCAGTTTGGGTACGAGCGCACAGCGCAAGGGTCGCGTAGCACCAACCGGTTTCATCCGGCTCAGCTCAAAGGAGCCGGTCCAAACCGCCAGTTTGTATTACAGTGTTTTTATGCCCATTGTTGATCATGGAAATACTCAGCTGATGACAGACAGACCCACTATTTCCCCAGCGCTCTGTAGATTTGCCAACTTTCTGAAAAATAATAGCTCGATTTTACCATATAAACGACTGCATTTCCATATTCTTGCCTTACAGCACCAATACAAGTCAAATGACATTTTTATGTGCATCAGCCTGCGCTGAAACAAACAATTTTTATTTATACAGCTAATCTGTGTATGCCGGACACTGCTAAGCAAGTATCAACAACAACAACTTCTGGATACTGTGGGGAGAAGCACAGAAGATGGCAGACGGACAGCAGCTGGCTTACGGTGCCAGGCTACGGTTACGCACACAACCACAGCCACCGCACACGGCTTTGCCACGTCGCTAGCATGCGCAGCAGCTCTAACACCATGTATCCTCACAGCCAGGCTCAGGGCCTCTGAGGTGACACCGCCTCGCAGAGAAACACTATCGAAAAAAAAAGCAAACGGGACAACGGCTCCGCGTTTCAACACCGCTGTCGCACAAACGTCCAAATCTAGTTCCCCCGTAAACCAGAAAACCGCTCCCACCGCTCTTCAGAGGCGAAGGACAAAGCGCTTCGTCTGGCCCTTGTCTCCGCGCAGAAAAGGAAACTGGCCCGGAGGGGAGGGCACACTGGAATCACACGGCAAAACAACGTGTCCGTCTGTCTGCCCCGTTGAAAGCAACAAAGGCTCCAGCCGCACCAACAATTAAGTACGCGCACGCCCAAGCCAGCCCAGGTGTGCCGTGGTTGTGCCATCCTGCCCGGACCTCATGGAATGTGCCCGCCTCTGTGTGACTTTATTTATTTATTTATTTTTAAGGCAGGTTGCCCCACCTTAATGACAGCTGTCCCACCTCTTAGGACTGCCTTCGGGGGGTGCAGAAATCTCCTGCCCAAACCACGCCGCAGCGCTCTGAGATTACAGGATGGTGGGAGAGACCGTGTGAACGCAGCAGAAAACCTGTGTGCATGTCACAGTCACATTGGGGGGGGGGGGGGTGGGCAGGGGAGTGACGGGGTTAGGGCAGAGCTGGTCCTTCAGTTACTGCTTGTAGACATGCGGCATGTTGAAATACAACCTTTCCTCAGGGTCTAGTGAGGTACGAGATCACGGGTTTTTGGATCTTGGTGCAAATATGCAGGAGTTCACATCTGTCAGTATCAAAGCAGAGAAAACAGTGAAACGCACGCTCATGACAGGAGCGCCCCGGAGGCAGAGGAGGGGGGATTTCACGCCTGCAAGTCCGAGCAGCGAGCTCCAGTTCCCCAGCCGCACGGGGAGACAGACTCACGCAGCAGCGTAGCTTAGCGTAGCGTAGCCTAGCCTAGCGGCACATCCAGAGAGAGGGCGTGGCCCCGGGCCTTCAGCGCGGCGTTTAGTCAGAGCTGCAAGGCGGCAGCGGCGGCGGCGGCGGCCTGCAGCAGCCCCTAGCGCCGGAAGCAGCAAGCGGCAACCGGTCACCGCCGGAGACGACAACACCGCCGGCGACGACGGCGCCCGTCCCGCCATCGACCGGCTCACCGGGAACAGAAGCGGATAAACCACTGCCGCTGGAACCGGGGTCGAGGGTTCCGGAACGTTCATGTTCCCATCAGGACGGTTCCTGGAGGGGCATCGTCAAAACATCAAAAAACTAATAACAATAATAATAATAATAATAATAATAAATGTACAATTTCAGAGAAACGTGGCCTACCCTACCCTCCCACCCGCCCCCCCCAAACTCCACACCCCCGTTTCCCGGGGTTTTCCTGAAGTGCGGTTTAACCGGCGCGTTTTTCGATGGCGCCCCAGTCCCGTCCCGTCCCCGCCGATAGAGCCGCAATCCCCGCCCCCCGCGCCCCGCGCCCCGAGCGAGCGAGAGAGAGAGAGAGAGAGAGAGGCGCAGGCATCCCATTAGCGGCCCCCTTTCATTCTTTTTCATCAAACCGGCGAAACTGGCAAGTATTAATTAATATCTATTACGCTTTTCTAACAAAAGATGTTGGGAAAAATTGAGCAATTAGTTTAACAAAATAATCAAAAAAAAAAAAAGTATGCTTTAAAAAAAAAAACACTGATAAATGTCCTGTGGGGTCCCATCTAAACATAAGAACACTAATACATTCTTGCTGTCATATTCCATTAAAGCACTATTACAGTCCTGATAGAACTATTAGTCACTACATTATTAATAACATTAATGTATTTACATTTTTAGTGTACAAGCCCATTTTCAAGCAATAATTTATGAACTAGACTTCAGATATTTTATAATGTTCCCCCATCCACAGCCTTTTGTGTTTATTATTGATTGTGAAAAGAGTCAGAATTTTTATGTTAACTCGCACCCCTCCCCCCCCTCCCCCCCACCCCCTCCCCTCCTTTAATGTATTGGAAGGGTAGCTGCATTAAAGGACTGAAATAAAGTGCATTTACATTCTGAAGCATAACTTCACATAATTTACATTCCAACATTAATAAGAGGTGACAAATGAGTGTTTGGTCCACTCATGCTTTTCCCACAATGCAGCACTCATTCAATCCATATAAATTACAGCTGGGATAGTGAAGTGCAAGTGCAAATTATTTTATTATATTCCGTGTGCACGTGTGTGCGAGCGAGTGCGTGCGTGCGTGTGTGAGCGCGTGTGGGTTTCCTGCATTAGCAGGGAGAGAAAGCCCACTGTTTTACAAGAGCACTTAGAAACCCTCTCATTTCACCCTGTCGTCATCGTTTCATCCAACACCTTACGGCAGCTTAAAATTACATTTTCGTATTACAAATTCTCTGTGAAAAAAATTGAAAATAATTCATGCGTTCTTGAAAATTTAGCTCAGGTAAAGAGAGACAGACACATTATGTAGGTCGCGTTGCATGGATACGCGCGTCTGTTGGTTTTTTTCTACATTTTCGAGCGTGCAACAATTGGCTCAGATGACACGCCGTAAGTAATATGCAGTGGACCAGCCATCCGCAAAGAAGCACTAACCTTCCAGAAAATTCCATGGTTACATGAAAAAAACATTTCCAAATTTATACGGCCAATCTAACAGCAATGTTGAACAGCTGAAACCATGGAGAGAAAAAAATCATACAAAACATTTATCTAGCAGCCATATTATATACCTGATCACCTGCATGACAGGTATATATGTACCCTTCCCCGAGTCAACTATGCAAATGCAAGATATCTTTCAAGGGAACTGCAACTAATACCCAATAATTTACATTTTAAATGCGCAAGCGTGTTTAATGATAACAGTGAGGTAAAGTATGTATCATTTTTCAGCCGAAGGCTCCAGGAACAGTGCCGTCCCAGAAAACAGAGTAAAACCCCTGCTGCAGAAAAGTCTAGGCAGGCCTCTTTTCTCCTACTCAAGGAAACCGTGCCGAACACACTCTCGCTCCAATAAAAGAGGAGATATCTGAGTCAATTTCACAGAAAAACCATGAAGCTAAACCACCCCTCCCGGATACAGACACAGAAGAGGGCTCGTCCCTGATTAAATAACTTTCCCCGTCCCCGGCTAATATTCCCCAACTGATAACCATTTTAAGCCAGCGTGTAATGTTAAATAATTACAGAGAGAGGCATTTCGGCGGTGTAGTTACAGACGCACCGTGGGAATCCCCCCGATTTAAACAAATAACCGGCGCTGCAGGGGAGCCGACGGATGAATTAACGGCTAATAACTTACTGGGAACCCTGATAAAGCGCTCTCCCAACGTGTCAATTAAGGATCATTTTTCTGCCATTTCTCCCACTTCTAAAAATAATGTCTCGCTCTAAAGTAAGTAAGTAAGTAAGGCCGTGGAAAAAAATAAACGTCGGCTTTCCCGCCGCGGCGAGACGGTTACTTATTCAATCAAGCTCCTCTAAATAATAAGGGGCCGCGCGGTTTGGTCTCGAACATTTAAAAACGAAACTTATCCTGGAGCACGAGAAGGGTCCTCGACAGCTGCCGGTTACGAGAGCACACAAAAAAAAGAACGAGGAGAGAGAGGGGAAAAAAAAGAAAAAACCTCAATCAGTCTCTTGTTCATTAAAACTAGGGGACAGGGCTGAAATGAGAAAGATGCTGACAAATCAAAGGGTGTGAATACCTGAATTACCATAGTCATTTACTTATTAAAGTGGGGCCGTTTCCCCGTCAGTCAGCGAGCATCGCGCTGCTCATTTACGGTGGAAAGCCGGCATAATTGCTTCTTCCACTAATCAACACAACTTGTGTAATTATGCCTTGAAAGTGACATTGGAGGCCGAGAGCAGGATGAGCAGCCCTGACAGGGGAGGTATCTCCTGATTGTCCCTGAGACTTCCTGTCACACACAAAACGGGGGGTTGGCACGGCCGTGAGTCCGGACACGGACTGGGGGGTTGGGGGGGGGGGGGGCGCGGATTAGCGGGGAGGGGTGGGTTGGGAGTAGCTCATAAAATCGAGTGGCTACAATCACGAAGTAAAGTTGGTATGTTCCGAGCATACAGCACGTGCAATCCAGTGCAGACTGCTTTCCCAGACGCGTCACAGAAAAAAAAACCTAGGCTGTAATTAAAAATTGTCATATTTTTTGTCATCTTTCAGGCAAACTGCATAATGACACAGTTCACTAAGTCACAGCAGAATGGAAAATTGCTGTTCTGCTGCCATATTGTTTACAGCAATGCATTTGTAAGGATTAAAAGGTTCTCCAAATATACTCTACATACAAATTAAACTAATAAATTTTGCATAATCACAGAGTTCAAATATGAGAAGAATTAAGTCTGCAGCTGTGGCGTGGACATCACCGGATATGCTAGAAAAACAGAAAATAGAAAATAAAAAACAGTTCACAAATCTCACACAGGGCTCTATGGCCACACAATGCAAGTCAGCTTACACAATACAGAGAGTCACACACCGCACAGAGTCACACAATACACAGAGTCACACAACACTCAGTCATACACCACTCAGAGTCACACACCAAACAGAGTCACACACCACTCAAAGAGTCACACACACCGCTCATAGTCACACACCACTCAGAGTCAGGTCACAAAGAGCTGGACCCATAAACAATGCCAGGGCACCTTCATGTGCCCAGCTAGCAGCGCAGGAAAGGTGCCTGTTAACCAGCCGAACCACTCAGGCTGCTCGGCAACGGGGAAGCCTGGCTGTGGCCGGGGATTTGAGGGTCTGTGGGGGGTTTATCAGAGCCTGCGCGCAAGCGGCGCATCCAGCCGTGAGCCACCGCAGGTGGGCTACTTCAGCACTAACGGGCCCAGGCTTCCCCGCGCCGGCTAGGCCTCGTGATTCAGCAGCCTAGACTGCTGCCACTGAGAGACACACACACTGAGTACTGTAATACAAACAGTCCCCCGTGCCTCTCCAAAACTGTCATTAGCATAGCGACACACTATACTCAGAAAACAGTCCTGATATTTCCAAAAACTTGTCGTTTTTCCCTCTTTAAAACCGCAGTCTTGTAAACAATAAATCTATAACAAAATGGTGAAATTGTGAATTTTGTTGTTGTAAATCAAAATAGGCTCATCAGCTCGATTCCCCCCCCCCACCACACTCACCGCTCTCTTCATTAAGAAACATACAATGTGCACGTGTGTTAGCATAAAACGGAAATTTACATCAAATTTACATTTTGATATGAGATCAGTGCTCGTAATTACGGTGACTTGCACGCCGCCGATGGTGGGTGTGCTGCTGGGGGTTGTGGGGGGGGGGGGGCGGCGGGGGGCGGTGGGGGTTGGGAGTGAGGAGTTGGGCTTGGTGCTCCTTGCTGGGATTAGCCGCCCAGTTGAAGTTACTGGTGAACCAGCCCTGTGGCAGAGACGTGCTGGTCGTGAGGGGTGGGGGTGGGGGTGGGGGTTGGGAGTGAGGAGCAGGGCTTGGTGGTCCTTGCTGGGGTTACCCTCCCAGTGGAGCGTACTGGTGAACCAGCCCTGTGGCAGAGACGTGCTGGTGGTGAGTCACCCGGGAGAAGCCTCTCATGTTGATCGCTTCTGACTCATCTGACAAATCTAATTGGACCTTCCCACGGGTGTTCAAACGTCCTATTAAAACGCAGCGTGTTCCAGGACGACCCATCCCGACTCCCAGAATTCAGCGTTCAGCAGAAACGGTGGGGCGAGAGGCAGCTGTGCCCGCCCACGGGCCAGACCCAACATCTGCCCCCCCCCCCCCCCCCATAACCCCCCCACATCCCCGCTGGGCGCTCGTTTCCTCCGTGATCGCCCCCCCCCCCCCGTCCTGACCTCATACCCCTCTCTTCAGTTCCCTCACAGCCCCCCCCCCCCCCCCCCCCCCAAGTATCCACGGTAACCTCTCACTTGCCATTGCCTCACCAGGCCATCATCTCACATCTCCAAGATGCTCTACACATAGTGACAAATCTGTGTTAAGATAAGACTGTTCTGTGTGACACTCCAGGTCCCTCTGTCCAAACCTGAACCACCTCTTCATCTCATAAAGGCCATTGTGTGGGACACATCGATAGCAGAGGACTGAAAAAGTTTAACTTGGTGCCACTGAACCTGTGCATAAACCTCGGCAAACATCTCCTGCTAAAGTCTGTCTTTAACATTTGGTTTGTCTCTCTTAACTGCAGGGTTTGCAGAATCTTTTTTTTTATCCCAAAGACAATGTTTAATATATATAATTATGCTGCCCTTCTCCACACACAAAAAAAACAAATAGGCAGCAGCAAGAAATACAGGTTTGCCTAAAACGTGTGAATCAGTGAGAATACACAGCTTTTTTTTACGTAGCGCCCAAATGCTAATATAACGCACAAGTCCAGTCATCTCTGACTGGCATATTTTAAGTCTGTCTCATGCATAATTGCATTCTTCTCACTCAGTAAGATTAGCGGATCTTCTGGCCCAAAACGCTCCGGCGCACCTCTCTGCCGGCTGTTACCGTACCACCAACTTGGCAAACCTGTCACCGGATTCAGCGGCGGGCTGAGGACGCGGAGGACGACCTGCCGGATTTAGCATGCACATCGGCTAAATTGGCAGGAAATGAGTATGAAATACGCGCTAATTGTAGCAGATCGTAGAGTACGAGGAAATTCGTTTTTTAAAAAGGGGCTGAAGTTTCATGCGAGCAAAGACCCTGGCCTTTGACCTTGTGAATGACATCACTGGGGAGCTGGAGCCCCTAATCCTGTTTCGCTCGGAGTACGAGGCATAATGAGACCGTCAAAGACTGAACGGTGGCCTCCGTCCCAAAACATACAGGCCTGGACTTGGCATGAAAATGCAGGTAATTTACACTTTGGGCAACCGCCACCTAAAAAGATGTTTTCAAAAAAAACCAGAAAGCTCAGAATGACACAAAATGTGAAATCTGAAAGGTCTGGGGAAAGCCCCGTTTTTTTTTTAACAGTTCAATCAGAGACAGAACTTTCCGGGATTGTCAACCTTTCTTCGCGTGCGTCACGCAAACTCTGACGCCACAAAATTAATCACGAACCGGAGAGAGAGCGCGAAACGAGCGAGGGGAGGGGTGCGAGGCCGAGGGAAAGCGCGCCCGGTGGCCGAGCGGGGGAATTTCTCCGCTTACAGGAAGAGAGCAGAGAGCGAGCGAGCGAGAGAGAGAGCGAGCGAGAGCGTGATTCACCTCCGTCCTGGCGTAATGAGTCAAAGCGGGGCGGGGCGTGGGGCGCGGGGCGCGGGCCGGCTCGGAGGCGAGGGGCCCGAGCCGGGAGCCGTAAACTCATTTTCCGAAAGCGGGGAGCCTCTTCCCCCTCCGTGCTAGCGCCCGCGCGGCGCGGCTCGCTAGCGCCGCGAGCACGCACGATAAATCTGACGCTGAAATCATAATCATAAAAGCAATTAGCTGACCCCGCACAGCTCGTCCTTGGACATGACAGTGAAAATTTCATACGGAGTCCTCCTGAGGAGGCGGTGAGGGGGGGGGCAGGGGAGGGGGGGGGGGGATAAAACTGCAACACAGCAACAATAAAACAGCAGGCCCTTCCTGTATCATTAAGCAGTGACTGGAACAGGCCGGGGCGAGAGGGAGCCGCTAACAACGCCGCGTCATTAGGCTGGGATCAGGGGCGCGGGGGGGGGGGGGGGGGGGGAGGGCGCGACCGAGCGGCGTCCCAGCGCCCGCCGACACCACCAACGCTGCAACTGCAACCAATGCCGCCGTGATGTCACCGGCCAGGCCCCGCCGTAAAAAAGCAGGGAGGGACTCACCTTAACGCAACACCCCATCATTGTGCAGGGGGGCGGGGGGGGGCGTGTTCGTGTAGAACGGGTTCCGCTCGTTCCGGCGTTAATTTCGGGCGCTTATCGCCCTCCCGGCGTGTGGTCGCACGGGCCTGACCGCCATCGCGTAACGCAGAGCGCAACCTCAGGGTGGCGTGCCGGCTGACCCGTCCTGCGCCTAAAACACCGGGACGCGCCAAGAAAACAGCAGGGGGGCGAGGGGGTCTGGGGGTGGGGGGGCTACGTCTTTAAAACTTGGCGGTGACCCTCCTCCTCTTCTCTCTCTGCCTGCGCGATGTTGGCGTGCGTTAGAGGCTGCCGGACCCCCCCCCCCCCCCGCCTCATCCCTCACCGCGGCTCTCACCCCCGCAATTACCGGCCGGCGCGGGGAAAAAAAAAAAAAAAAAAAAAGCGCTCGCTGCCACCTAGTGACCGTCCTGGCCAATAATCATGAAATATCCTGGCGGCCGCGATCCCGCGCCGCACATAACTCACCTTTACTGGAGGCACCTCCAATAAAGGATTACAATCACAATTAAAGTAATGAACAAAGAGCAGAAAAAAGGAAAAAGGGGGCCGCCGGATCGCTCCCCCGGCCGGCTAAACTGCCGCCCGCGCTCCCCGGGAGCGGCCAGCGCCCGTTTACGGCCGTTATTAGCCACCGTTCCCCCCCCCCAATACCCCACCCCCCCTCCCGAGCTGAATAATTCATCCTCAAACTTCTCCACGCTCCCCAGTGTTCCCGGCGTTCATTTCCACACTCGGGCAGGAGCCATTTGCAGAGACGGAGGTGTGGTAAAGGACGAAGCTCGCAGCCCGGGTCACGGAACAGAGCGCTGAGGAACACAGCGGAACACAGAACAGAGTGCTGCGGAACACAGAACAGAGCGCTGAGGAACACAGCGGAACACAGAACAGAGCGCTGAGGAACACAGCGGAACACAGAACAGAGCGCTGAGGAACACAGAACAGAGCGCTGAGGAACACAGAACAGAGCGCTGAGGAACACAGAACAGAGCGCTGCGGAACACAGAACAGAGCGCTGAGGAACACAGAGCAGAGCGCTGAGGAACACAGAACAGAGCGCTGAGGAACACGGAACGGAGCGCTGAGGAACACAGAATGGAGCGCTGAGGAACACAGAACAGAGCGCTGCGGAACACAGAACAGAGCGCTGCGGAACACAGAACAGAGCGCTGAGGAACACAGAACAGAGCACTGAGGAACACAGAACAGAGCGCTGAGGAACACAGAACAGAGCGCTGAGGAACACAGAACAGAGCGCTGAGGAACACAGAACAGAGCGCTGAGGAACACAGAACAGAGCGCTGCAGAACACAGAACAGAGCGCTGAGGAACACAGAGCAGAGCGCTGAGGAACACAGAACAGAGCGCTGAGGAACACAGAGCGGAGCGCTGAGGAACACAGAACAGAGCGCTGCAGAACACAGAACAGAGCGCTGAGGAACACAGAGCAGAGCGCTGAGGAACACAGAACAGAGCGCTGAGGAACACAGAACAGAGCGCTGAGGAACACAGAACAGAGCGCTGAGGAACACAGAATGGAGCGCTGAGGAACACAGAACAGAGCGCTGAGGAACACAGAACGGAGCGCTGAGGAACACAGCGGAACACAGAACAGAGCGCTGAGGAACACAGAACAGAGCGCTGAGGAACACAGAACAGAGCGCTGAGGAACACGGAACAGAGCGCTGAGGAACACAGAACAGAGCGCTAGAGGAACACAGAACAGAGCGCTGAGGAACACAGAACAGAGCGCTTAGGAACACGGAACAGAGCGCTGAGGAACACAGAACATAGCGCTGAGGAACACAGAACAGAGCGCTGAGGAACAGAACAGAGCGCTGAGGAACACAGAACAGAGCGCTGAGGAACATAGAACAGAGCGCTGAGGAACACAGAACAGAGCGCTGAGGAACACAGAACAGAGCGCTGAGGAACACAGAACAGAGCGCTAGAGGAACACAGAACAGAGCGCTGAGGAACACAGAACAGAGCGCTGAGGAACACGGAACA